>JAXIVJ010008009.1:0-57634 GCA_036785665.1 Chirona hameri | reverse complement strand
GGGGGCTGACAAGCGAAACTTGTGTTTTTAGGTGCAAATTTAGAAGAAAAAACATGTGCCGGTTGTCAGAATTATATGAATGATATAATATTAAACTAAAACAAAATGAAATTTAATAAATTAAAACAATAAATGAAAATGAAAACAAAATATAGCAATTACTGAAATGAGTAGATGACATGAATCAACGAAAAGATGCTGAGTGGAACCTGTTTCATTTAATTCAGTTCATTCACTTCGTTCATTATGATGCATTTGATGCATTTCATGCATTTCATTCATTTCGCCGCGTAACTCCAGTATTCCGTTATTCAAATCGCGTTGAAATTTAATCAAGTTGACAAGATATCGCACAGATTCCAGTGAAAATATATTTAAGTCCATGATGTCGTATGCAGCGCCTTTCTCTCTCCTATCGTCATTTTAACGTACATCAGTCATCATGCTCAGGCGATGTCAACCTCTCTCACATCAGATGACTTAGCATCGGATCGGGAATCATTAAGGACGGTGTTTCCTCACAAACTGTTTTCAGCAGTGTCAGAGCTACAGAAGAGGTGACCTCACGACAGCGTTCGATACTTTTTTAGATTGTCCCAGCCTCAGGTCCAATATCGGCTCAATGCTGATGTACCCAGCTGAGACTTCTGCCAGCATTTGTGCACGCGCATTGCACAGTGAAACACATGTGAAGATGGGACGCATGCCACTGTGCGTCTGGCACCACCATCCCGCTCCTCAGGGCCTCGGGAGGCGGCACGCCGGCACATGCTGACCGATCGATGGGTACCTCACACTGCGCGCCTCGCACGTCGTCAGTTCGCACGGGCTGAGTGTGATCACTGACATCGGACTGTCACCACGGCTCACAAGGACCAGGCTGAGTGAACCGAGACAGAGACGTGCTGGGTGCCCCCCCCCCCCCCCCGCGGCAGGCAAGCTCAGAGGTGTCGCGGGGAGCACTGGAGAATGACCTTTGTTCTCCGTGTGTGCGACAAATGCGCGCAATTGCTGACTGACATTGACCACTCAGTTTGAGATTGGAGAAATTATGGCGCATTATGGATCGTGCATGCAACACTTGGCTGATATTACCAACAGCCCGAACTCGAAGATTTTCTGGAACCGTTATGTAGACAAAATCGGACATGCGAGGCGACCAATGCGTTGCCTTAGGACCAAACCTCCTGGAACGGAGGCCAGGAGAATTGCAGTGTCACGCACGACTCAGTGCGATAAGGATAACACGTTTCTGACCAAAATAGTGAAAGTCCGAGTGAGATTCTTTTCAAATAGAATGCCCATATTTGTTAAAGAAGTGTGTTTTGTTCAATGATGTCCTGGCAGAACCTGTAACTTGAGAGCCAAAGTCGAAACCGTGTAGACAACTTCAGAATAAATTCTGGTCAGAGCTGCCACTAAAGACGCGAAGCTGTGCACATCGGACAGTTCGGAAGCGAGCAGTACCGACTAGCGAGCCGTGTCGGCCGGCCGGTGACGCCGATCAGCCGGCGTGTAGCCCGTCTCGGTCTATCTCTGCGGACAAAAGCGGCGCTCCGGCCGGAACCGCGTCGCCGCCGCCGCCGGCCGCCGCCAGATGCCGCCACAATGCCGCCGTAACCAATCAATCAGCGCACCTGCGCGCGTGCGCAGGCCCCACTGAGCCGCCGTCCGGATACCTGCCAGCGGCCGACGCGCGCTTCTTGGTGTCATGTGTACCGGCACCACGCTGCTCAGCGCCAGAGCAGCGCGACACACCTCACTGAGACGGTGTCGCTGGCCTGGGCTGAGAGTGCCCGCCCGCGTGCGGACGGAATTCGCAAAGCGCAGCTTTCTGTACCGAGCCGCGAGCGTCTGGAACGCCCTAACACCATGGTGTTATCGCCTGACCTCTGCAGAGGCCACGGCGATAGCTCAGCTGCATGCTGCATCTGTATACCGGATGGTCGCGAAGTGAGAGCTCTGAGAGTACCGCCGCCACCGGCACCGGCTACAGACCTCCCGACCCGCCCGCTCCGTAGTTCGTCAGAACGCCGACAGATGTCAGCTGGATGGCGAGGGGAACAGTTACGTACCGTGAAGTACGATGTGTAATGCAATGCACTTAAGGTACTCAGGTAGCAATGACAATGACGCGCAAGGTATGCAGAGCATTTCGTTGGATTGTCACTGGTTGGAGCAAGTGGCTTAGATGTTTTTGAGTAAGCTTTTGGCTTACTCAAAGCTAAAAGCTAAAAGCTAAAAGCTTGAAAGTAAGGTCACATAGTTAATTCGCTATTTACCAGTCCGATCTAATATTTCGATGAAGGCATGGTTGAACAGGGGCAAACAACAGCTGTTTCAATGATATTTCAAAGCATATGCATGATTGGTTCATCGTATCAAGCTATGTGATGGAATGTCTACCTAGTAACTTTGTTAGTTTTTTCTCAGCCATTCTTTAAAAGGGAAATTGGCCTTTCCCACAAAAATGGAGTTATTACTTGACATAGACAGACGAGCCCAAATATATTGTAAATTGATCGCATTTTGTATATAGAAATTCCTACCGAGAGATATGTCAAGTTAAAGTTGATAAGCGTTCCACGCTTCTAACGACCGGTACTCTCAAGTACTAGGTAACGAATTCGGTCCCCACCAAAATCCGGTATTGCTTTTTGACGAAAATGGTATGGAAAACATGTCTTCTATTCTCTATTGTGATTATGTGCCCTACTATCCTTAACACTCAACAAACATTGAATAAAAAGGTAACCAAATTAACAATTAACTTATGCACCCAACGGTGGAATAGTTGTGGTCGCGACCCTCAATTTTTTTTAAAAACAATTGTCATAATGATTCATTTATTTTCAACATTAGAAGTTTGGTATGTAGTTTTGTATCTGGTTGTATATAATACAATATTTTAGCTTACCAATAAAAATAACCACTTTTTACAAAACAATCAACAGACAATCGAAAAAGTGGCAATTAAATGTGAGGTTCATTTATGCACCCAACGGCGACCTATTTAGTGTCGGCGATTTGTTTTCCTTCAAAAGAACAAAGCACAAAGAACCTTCAGCAATGCCTTCAAAAGAAAGAAAAGCGTCAGATATGTCACGCCAGAGATAGAGAAGCATCATACCGTCCGTCGTCATACCACCGGGTACTGTCGCCGGTACATATATTCAAAGTTCCAAAAATTTAATCATCGAAATATAAAAAGTTGTTATTTCACTTTTAAATTGAGACGCGATCAATTTGATACCATACATTGTGTCATAAGATAATGCAGAAAACTAAATAAAAACGTCAATATTTCCCTTTAATGATGTGTATGAAACACCCACGAGGTATGTGATATCAAATGATAGCGAAGGGGTCTTCTTTCCCAGTTTGTATGTAAGCATCGACTATTTAAATTCATTGTCGTACCAATAGTAAGTTGGTGTATCGAGCGCGCTCGCACAAGAACCGAACTTTTGTTAAGAAACAAGTTGAGCCACTCATAGATAGTGCACCAAGGCACCACAAATGCCCAGTGATTTAACGTGAGAACGTAAAATCGTGTTCGGGAAGTTCGGGTGAAATGTAAACGAGTGGTTCGGAGTAAATCGCCTAGGATATACCTACCAGTACCGTGCCTCAAATGAAAAGGACCGTTTAATCACAACAGTGCCTAAAATATTGATTTGCTACTAGCTTATGAAGTTGCGAACAGAAACATGTAACGGGCCTTTGTGGACTAAAAATAATTAGGCTTCTTAGATTTCCGTGCAAACATTTAATCTCATTTGAATTCCCACAAGTATTTTGCATGGCCAGAATTAACAAAAAATATATATCACCAAATTTGTATAAGTGGAAGATTAGCCAAGACAAGTATCGCAATACCGAATGCCTCTATATACATTTTAATGCCATATCTGAAGGACTAAAATGTATGTCCCCTCAACCCAAAGTAGTTATAAACGTAGTAGGTCTCCGTAGTGTATGCGTATTGTTCAACGTCGGTACGCTAAGTGCGTAGGTAGCGCTTCCAAGGCGATAGATCCATCAGACAATACCGGCGAGGAAACAATGGCCAGCAGTGAGACAATGCTGGGGCACCATGCAGAGTGAGACATTGAACGTTATCGACCACTCGGAGTCCCTCCCTCCCCCCCCCCCCCTCCGTACCTCGCCCCGTATACCCCGATCCATGCCCCATCCCCGTATAGGCCGTACACCCGCCCCCACACACATCGACTTAGGCGATACTCGACCCAGTTTAACCCGCGAGTTATTGGGGTATATCTCATAACGCGACTTACTGGAGGGGGGGGGGCTATTTTTTGCCCCCCCCCCCCCCCCTCTCGGATCTCCGGAACTACTGGACCGAATGTAAAAATTCAAACGGCATTCAATAGCCCTGGTAAATTTATCGAGGGAAACATAATATTGTTGACCTCGGGGTCACATATGACGTCACGGGTCAGGTCAAGTGCAAAGTGTTTGACCGTGTCAAAAGGTCTCGATGGATGGAATTGTCGCGCAAAATTGCGATATTAAACGCATAAGCTGTCGATAAATCGGTATGATTCGTGTGTCTGACACTCCTAAGTACCTTTCTAAGCTGTTTATGACCTTGGGTCAGGTCAAGGTCATCCAAGGTCACGAGGTCAAACTGCAGATTACGGTCATTAGGCGTTGTAACACATGTTTATGGGTTTGTTTTTTGTCTAGAACGCGTAAAAGGACCTTAGCACATTGTTTGTTTCATATAAATAGAAGTAAAAAACAAAAATGGAAATGTTTTTTATGCATAGTAATGCTGTGAGAGGTGGTCGATTTTTGTCATTTAAAGGTCATAACTCAGTCATTTTTGAAGATATCGACTTCAAATTTGGTACACATATTTACTGCACACGTTTCGATCACATAAATACCGGTTTTTAGATAATTCTGATTTTGTCTTGAAAATTTGGTTAACAAAAATATATTTGGATTTCTCAAAATTTTGAATAAAAAACCCTGAAAAATCCGAAATAACAGTTTGATATCCCGGTATATTTTCAGTAATATTATTTAAGACAATTAAGTTTATCTCAAACATCGTACTTTTGACAGCGTTTTCCGCAAACCATTATTTTTCAACAAAAACCGAAGAACATGACGTCACTCTGACGTCATTCCTGGTTGACCTATCATAACCTCATATTTTTCCTTTTGCCAACACATGTAGAATTGATGTTAAAGAAGGTACTGCAAGTTTGGTGACGATACCGGTGTTCGTTTAGGAGTTATTGCAAAATAACGGGAAGGGGGCAGATCGAGGTCCTCTCCATACCCTGAGTCATAATGACGATGTTTGGGGTTTTAGGGCGCACCGACTGCCTTGTGGTCACTTGGCGCCCACAGTCAGAAATTAGCTGGATGGAAGGAGATCTGCCAAATACAAGTGGAAAATGTGATACGTGATATTTAATACTAATTTTGTATTCACCCGGTTAACAAAACCTATTCTAAAAGTCGACCCCAATCCCCGCAATCTTCATTTGGAGATATGTTTTCTGCAGTTATGTTGTTATACGTGGGAGTAATTTTGTTTCGTACACGTAATTTTGTTTCGTACACGTAATTTTGTTTCGTACGCGTAATTTTGTTTCGTACACGTAATTTGGTTTCGTACAGGAAATTTGGTTTCGTACACGTAATTTTGTTTCGTACACGTAATTTTGTTTCGTACGATATCGATATCGAAAAGTTCATACGTCATTGCCCTAAATCCTCGATGAACCAAAAACAATGCGACACAAAGGTTATTATAGATATTCTGATATCAGCCAAATTTTATTCAGGTAAATTCGAACGTACTCATAGTTCACAAGAAAATGGTATCCCATTATCAGCTAGTAAGTACCCTATTTTATAATAAAGTTTTACTGGGTTTAAGCAGATATTGCCTTAAATGATACAATCTCATAAAAGATACCTCGAAGGATAAGTCAAACAAAACTTGAATAAACGTCTTGGAGTTCACTGACAACATTGTGAGTTTAATTTTATTGGATAAGCTTGCATGAAATATATTGTAAATAAAGGAACCAGCGGTTTAAATCCAACCTGATAGGTACCAATAAATCTATCTCAGAATGAAGTCGCCCAATTCTGGTTGATATTCATACCTTGAGCACATCTCTTTATATCCTGAGTTCATTCAGTCACACATATCTTCTACCTGACTCACCGACTCAGAGAGACCGCAAACTAATTTCCAGCGCGAGCATCGTTCCTCAGAGGGAGACTAGGGAGTCTAGGGACCAGACTATCTGGCGGCCGACTAACTTCGTCCACCTATAGTCGACTGCGGCTCTGGCGGCAGTCGCCGCTGGCAGCTATGAGCCTCGCCGAGACTCCGCGCTCAGCCACAGACGCCCAGACAGTCCAAAAATTGATTAACTTTGGCCCGACATTTACGCAAGGACTTAGATGGCAACGGGAGATTGATTCCGAAGTTGGGATGGATTCAGACTCATTTAAGTAGTCACAAAAATTTCCAATTCAATCTGGGTGTCGGACTTTGCAGCGGACTCAGCGCGCGTGGCGCGAGCTTCCGAGCCGGACGAGTTAAATTAACAATGTAGCAGCAGATCCGGGGAACATTCAGTCTGCTCGCTGGCGGCAGGAGAACAAAGCCTGCTAACAGGGAAGCGCGAGAATGTGTTGAGAGATGCGCTAAAATGCAGCAGACTTGACTGGTATGAAATGCACTAGATGGATTAAAACGGTGCAGTGAAAGAATAAATGCAGTGTCAATGTTCCAATATCGCACAAATTGTGGCGTGACAAATGTGAAGGCGAAACGAATACAGCACATATTTTGTTCTGTTTGCTTTGTTTTTCAACAACTTTTAAAGGAAGATGAGTCAGATAAATGAAAACATTAACACGGGTTGTGAATCAGTTTTATCTTGCCTCTAACGTTGTACAGCGAATGTATGGACAGCACAAGTGTCAACTATTTACTGTCATTGAATAATCGTTTTGTATTACTCCCAATATTTCAGAGCCTCCCATAAACAGCCGGGAACATATTTTGATATATACATTTTGTCCGAATATTTGTATTAGATAGATTTCCGGGATCAGGACTCACGCCAAGCAGAGCTTGTTGCGTGGGCCCTGACCCCACCATCCGATCGGGCAATTCCAGGTATACGGCAGAATTTATCGGCGACATTTTACGTCCTGCAACGACTGAGGACGGCCCGCCCGACCCGCTGGCTTCATCTGACCTTGAGCGCGGCAGCTGCCACCGGCCGCAGGTCATCCCCGCCGGCAGCAAACAGCGGGCGTCGAAGCGTCTCGAACCCACCTTGTCAGGGTGGGTCATATTGCAAGACCAGCGCTCTCTCGCCTGAGCTGCACGGGCGAAAATCTGCCGCTGATTCCGACAAAATAGCCGTGTATTTGGCACTGATGGCAAAGCTGTGGAGCCAGCCTCTCGATAGGCCTTGCCCCCAGTCACCTGTAACGGTGATCAGCCCCGACTGCCTGGCGAGCGATTACACATCCCAGAGTCGGGCAGCCGGTCCAATTTCAGACATTCCGACAATAATGGTCGGCTGAGCGCGGCTGCGGTCACAGCTGGCAGCGCAGCACCCTTTCACACGGCCCGGGCCGACCCCGCAGCATCTATCTGACCCGTCATCCCGTCCCGCTCCCTCCACTCTGTCTCTGGGCCCGTCTGTCGGCCTGTCCCGCCCGTATACCGTCCGCGATGCTCTCCGAGGCGGCGGCGGCGGGGGCGGCGGGCAGCGGGCGGCGGGCGGCGCGGCGGCGCGGCGGCGGGCGGTGCGGCGGCGGGCGGCGGTGGCGGCGTGCGCCGGGCGGCGGCGGGCGGCGGCGGGCGGCGGGTGGTCATTTTTCAGCGGCGAGCGGCGGCTCGGCTAGGAGGCGTCATTCCTCTCGTCGTATATCACCGGCGAGACGTGCCGGTACGAATCGGCGGCAAATTCCCGACGTCACACTGCGGCGTGGTGTTAATGCTCGTTAATGTTCGTCGTGTTAATGTTCGTTAATGTTCGTCGTGTTAATGCGCTCTCGAGGTGTGTGATGATAATAAGCTGGCGTGTTCTGAGACGAGGAGCCGAGGTCGGTGGGATGGCAGGCAGGCCGCCGTGGCTCCGATTCCATGGCACGATTCCATGGCAGGGTGTCCTGACTGGTGTTCTGTGGATAAAGCAGCCCAAGTACAGCGTCACTTCAGGTACACGGGACATATCGCTGAAATCACGGTCCAGTAGAATGATCACTTCTGAATGCAACTTTACACATACTTTGCTTCTCCTCTATCTTATATAAAGATAAATTCTCACTGATATCCATGACGTTTATGTTGTTGTGTTGTGATTATGTTGTATTGTGTTGTGTTTATGTTGTGACTGCAACAGCTCGAAAACCTTTGAGTGTGCATGTGTTGTACTAACAGCACTAGCCGATGCATGATAGCTAGCTAGTGATATCTACACTGCAGTACAAAGCTTCATGTGCTAAGCTATTCTCTCGTCCCCAGTCTTCATTTCCCATAAAATTCCTGAAGAGTTAGCTAAAAGATCTGTGAATATCTGGAGAAAATCAGTGCCCTGGCACTTGTACCAATCTTTGGTTTTGGTGACAATGGACATGATTGGTATGGTGCTGGTTGCTTAATAAATAGTTAAGTGGAAAGCAAAACGCATCACGATCATTTCATCAACAAAGTTTCTGACTTTGGAAGGATTTTTTTTTTGAAACATGCTGCACCTCCTTCGGAGTGTGGCCATCCATGGCCTATGCTTATGGCGTTCAGTCACGCACGTGCTCCGGCACAATTTGCTGGCACTGGCTACCGTCCTGATGTCTCTATCACGGCGCGCGGCCGACGAGCAGCGGCGCGGCGCGGCGCACAGTCGGCTGTTTTTGCTGCAGCTCGGCAGCGCTGGGAAGCCTTCACGTTCTGACAGAGAGCGTCGGCCGCCCGGCGGAGCAGGGCGTGATTCTGTCTGACCTCTGGACCAACAGACACCGGCCGGGACCGGACCCGACCGGGACCAGGACCAGAACGGGTGGCGCCATGTTTTATCGGCCGCTCTGACCGATACCCATCTCCATGAATCACTACCGAAAACCGAATGAGGCCGAAGCGTGCAATTACACATTAATAATCGCTGCGTCCGGTACCCAATGGGTCCCAGTGGACGCAATTGTTTTAAAAAGTAGCCAAATGAATGCACTTTTTTACAGGACAGATGTGGCGTTTTTGTGCCCTCGGTAATGATTATTTGTTCGGATCGCAGTGTAACTTATGGCCGGGGGTCTGGGAGGGGGTGATTATCCGTTTGGCTGAATTTCGATGGGGCAACTAGCTTGGGAGGAACTACTGAGTTATTGTTTTACGCTCAGCTGCCACATTTACATAGAGATCGGCCATGTTATGCGGATAAAAAGCGTGAGAGTGACGGCGTCCGTCCGTCCGTCCGTCCGTCCGTCCGTCCGTCCGTCCGTCCGTCCGTCCGTCCGTCCGTCCGTCCGTCCGTCCGTCCGTCCGTCCGTCCGTCCGTCCGTCCGTCCGTCCGTCCGTCCGTCCGTCCGTCCGTCCGTCCGTCCGTCCGTCCGTCCGTCCGTCCGTCCGTCCGTCCGTCCGTCCGTCCGTCCGTCCGTCCGTCCGTCCGTCCGTCCGTCCGTCTGTCCGTCTGTCTCTCGATCGAGCGCAGCAGAAGGTGCCAGTCGGGAGTCCAGTCACCAGTCAGTCACTCAGTCAACCAGTCAGTCTCTCAGTCAACCAGTCAGGGTCCACTCAATCACTCAGTCAACCAGTCAGGCGTCAAGTCAGTCACTCAGTCAACCAGTCAGTCTCTCAGTCAACCAGTCAGGGTCCAGTCAGTCACTCAGTCAACCAGTCAGTCTCTCAGTCAACCAGTCAGGGTCCAGTCAGTCACTCAGTCAACCAGTCAGGCGTCCAATCAGTCACTCAGTCAACCAGTCCAGTCAGTCACTCAGTCAACCAGTCAGGCGTCCAGTCAGTCTCTCAGTCAACCAGCCAGGGGTCCAGTCAGTCACTCAGTCAACCAGTCAGGCGCCCAGTCAGTCACTCAGTCAACCAGTCAGGCGTCCAGTCAGGCGTCCAGTCAACCAGTCAGGGTCCAATCAGTCACTCAGTCAACCAGTCAGGGTCCAATCAGTCACTCAGTCAACCAGTCAGGGTCCAATCAGTCACTCAGTCAACTAATCAGGTGTCCAGTCAGTCACGCAGTCAACCAATCAGACGTCCAATCAGTCTCTCAGTCAACCAGTCAGGCGTCCAGTCAGTCACGCAGTCAACCAATCAGACGTCCAATCAGTCATTCAGTCAACCAGCCAGGGGTTCAGTCAGTCACTCAGTCAACCAGTCAGGCGTCCAGTCAGTCACGCAGTCAACCAATCAGACGTCCAATCAGTCACTCAGTCAACCAGTCAGGCGTCCAGTCAGTCACTCAGTCCAACCAGTCAGGCGTCCAGTCAGTCACGCAGTCAACCGGTCAGGCGTCCAGTCAGTCACTCAGTCAACCAGTCAGGCGTCCAGTCAGCCACTCAGTCACCCAGTCAGGCGTCCAGTAAGGCGTCCAGTCAACCAGTCAGGGTCCAATCAGTCACTCAGTCAACCAGTCAGGGTACGATCAGTCACTCAGTCAACTAATCAGGCGTCCAGTCAGTCACTCAGTCAACCAGTCAGGCGTCCAGTCAGTCACTCAGTCACCCAGTCAGGCGTCCAGTAAGGCGTCCAGTCAACCAGTCAGGGTCCAATCAGTCTCTCAGTCAACCAGCCAGGGTCCAATCAGTCACTCAGTCAACCAGTCAGGCGTCCAGTCAGTCACTCAGTCAACCAGTCAGTTGTCCAGTCAGTCAGTCAACTGACTGGCTAGCCATGCATCAATTAAGTTCTTCGGTAAGTTAATTAGCGAGTCAGTTCAGATTCCAGCCGGCCAGCCTGCCAGATCATCAGATCACACGCAGTCCAGACCGATAATTTGGGATGCCACGCATGCTTTTAATTTAGTTCGAAACTTTTGTTGATGACTTTTTAGGATCGGAGCCCTTCACTTACCAATGTTTGTTGCGTGGACATTTTTTTCTTCAAAGGCAGCATTCCAGTCGGAAGACTTACGAGCCGCAAGGCCTCGTAATGTCGAGTTTATTTCTGCAAAAACTAGCATTGCAGGCGACAGCAGTTTTAGTTCAATTTCCCTCAATTGGTCATTAGGGGGAAGGTGGGGAATTTGGACCACTTCACTGGGGTGATTTGGACCACTTCACTGGGGTGATTTGGACCACCACGTTCCCCGTCCAACCCAGAACGGCAATCTATCCCCAAAACACGTTACCTACGATGCTCGACACAGGCGACAGTCACATGACGTTGTTTGACGCAGGCGACAGTCACATGACGTTGTTTGACGCAGGCGACAGTCACATGACGTTGTTTGACGCAGGCGACGGTCACATGGCGTTGTTTGACGGATGTCACGTGTTGGGGCGAGGAGCTATAAGAACCGTTGTTTTACACGGAACCCATCTAATGTGGAAATTCTACAAGTCGTTAGTTTTTGGAGCACTATGATGATGAGTCGATGACTTTGGTGATCTTTGATTTTGATCGTAAGGAGAAATGGACAATCTAACACCGTGGCAAATGGTAATTGGAACGTCGTAGGCAGGACGCCTTGTTGCCTCCGAAGTGCCGGAACGAAAGCGTAAGTTGGACCAGCGGTGTTTAATATCATCTGTACCAACCTCTTTGTCCAGATAATACGATTTCTCTCTTTTCGTGCAAAAGACCACACATAAGTAGGATATTGAGTTGAGGCTTAAATTACATGTTCTTGACCGACGATACGATCGAATACCTTCAGATATGTTCCGTCTGTTCCTTGCGATAGTGCTCATGACATATTCCGTGAGAAATATCCATGAACGTCGCGAATAGGAACGCAGACATGTTTGTGATTGTGTCTATTGCCGCGATGCCATCAAACGACTAGGCTCAAAATTGGTAGTCTTGGCAATATTTTTTTTTGGCAGAACCTTGTCCGTTGTTGCTGAAATTTGGCTTCTTTGCTTGGTTGTTAGGGTTTATGGGCGTGCCGACTCCTCAGGTGGTCAATTTGCGCCCATGCTGAAAATTTGCAAATACGGGAAGCTTAGGTTGTTCTCAGTGTCCAAGTTTTACACCTTTTTTCTTCTTTTCCAGGTAAACTTAAGGCGGGAAATAAAACAGGCATTAGGGATTTATATGTTATTTTGGTTAGTACAAGACTGTATTTGCATCGCGATATTAATGACAAAAATCACACTATCAGAGGCGGATCTACGGTTGAGCAAAATGGGCAATTGCCTCCCAAAACGAACAATCGTTAGGCAAACGTATGTTTTTACACCCCCCCCCCCCCTCCCCCAAACAAATTACGACTTGACTGGAAAATCTCGAATCATTACTTACCCATCCCGCTCAGCAACTTTTCGCTGACGACCCCGCCCCGCTCTACTTAACTTTTCTGTGACGGCGCCCTCATGTGGGGATGGCACCCTCTGAGCGAAATTTCCCCCCCCCCCCCTCGAAACCTAGATCCGCCACTGACCACTATTGTAACTGTACGAAAGAATATATTGTAAACATAACTTCTAAAACAGCTGTTAACATATAAAATTTGAAATGTTCATGCAAAAGTGTTGACGCTCCCAGTGGGATTTGGTTAGAGACAGAGAGTGTCTAGATTGCTTTAACCCTCGCCAGTGCAGAGGGGAGGGGGGGAGTGGATGCCACCCCCTCGGTTTTTCGGGAATAACTCGCGTAAATATCAACCGATTGCGATGAAACTTTCAGTACCCTACTTGAGAACAATTGGACACATCTTCTGAAAATTTTGAAGTTGTAGGTCACATGATCCGTGACCTTTGACCTGTTTTCAAGGTCATGTCTGGCGCAACTGGCGTCCCGTAGTATTGATCCTTGTATCTTGTGCAGTTTCATAGTGTTTGTTGTTCAGGAGCATATGCACAGGTGTCTACAGGTGACAGTTGTGGTTTCCATTGAGATTGTGAACTCGATTGACCATTTCAGAGGTCAACCGAGGTCACTGACCTCCGATGATCTCATATTACTTTTTTGGCTTCTGGCAGTTTCTAGAACATTTTGTGACGCTGATTTCAAATATGGGATCCATTTTACATAATGATATGTTATACTGGGGTCATGCACCCCCACAGGTCAACCGAGGTCACTGACCTGAAATGACCTGACATGACCTTTTTGGAATTTGGCAGTTTCTAGGACATTTTGTGACGCTGATTTCAAATTTGGCACCCATTTAGCATGATTATATGCTCATTCGCGATTCTAGCTCAATTAAATTTAATTTATACGCATTTATCATTTGGTTGACTTTTGGGTCATTGACATGATCTCAGAGGTCACCTAATGAACTAGGACCTTAAAATCGGGTATCAATGGCTTCCTCTCGTGACAAGAAACACGCTCGTTTTTTAATAGAAGCTCTAGCTCAATTAGGGGCAAAACGCTAGAGAGGGATGGGGTGTACCCCCTCCCCCTCCCACCTCCGCAACGGTCACGCACTGATCGGACGCTGCACCGGCGATGGTTAATGGACGCGCTGCTACTGGTTAGGTACTGGAGAAAATGCGCCGTGTGAATACCTACGCTTGCTACCCCAGAATCTTCTAGGAGTGAGAAGTTTCCTCTGAACACGCACCATGAATGAGAAATAATCATTGTAATGCAAATAATCATTATGCATTCGGCATACTGATTACTGACCTGTCTGAACAAGCGAGCTCAAATCAAACAAGTTACCATTTTATGTCTTGGTAATTGATGATTTTACAAACCATCATTTGCACATTCTAAAATTAATGCAGAGAAAGAAAATTAAATGAATTGTCATGGTTCACAAGTATAATGAGATTGCCAAAACACCAAATCAATTCCTTTAAGTAATTACAGTGACCATTATATGAAACATGCATGCAGTGGCAAGTTAACTACGAGTCGTAAATTTTGCACTCACTATAAACTTCGCGTTACGTTATCTACACCAAAACAGGCAAACAGCTGCAAGTCTTTCTGACAAATGCGCCACGTTTGGTGGATATTTCACGACATTGGTGCATTTCGACTCTGGCGTAGGGAATCCCTTGTCTCCAGAACTCATTGTGGATGAGAACCAAAACAAGCATCACACCCACACGACAGGGTCGATACCTAGTCTCAGAGCCTGTATAGAGTCGGCCGGCCTGGTGGCAGGGGGAAGGGAGGGAGGGGGAGGGCAGGGGATGTGAGCAGAGGGCAGGCTAACCCGCGAGTTACTGGGGTATATTCCATAACGCCACTTACTACTTTTTTGCTCCCCCTCGGATATCCGGAACTACTGGACTGATTGTAAAAATTCAAACGGCATTCGATATCCCTGGAAAATTGATCAAGGGAAACATAATATTGTTGACCTCGGGGTCACCGATGACGTCACAGGTCAGGTCAAGTACAAAATGTTTGACCGTGACAAAAGGTCTCGATGGATGGAATTGTCGCGCAAAATTGCGATATTAAACGCATAAGCAGTCGATAAATCGGTATGATTCGTGTGTCCGACACTTCTAAGTACCATTCTAAGCTGTGTATGACCTTGGATCAGGTCAAGGTCATCCAAGGTCACGAGGCCAAACTGCAGATTACGGTCATTAGGCGTTGTAACACATGTTTATGGGGTTGTTTTCGTCTAGAACGCGAAAAAATGGTCTTAGAACATTATTTTTTCCATATAAATAGAAGTAAAAAGCAAAAACGGAAATGCATTTTGTATGCATAGTAATGCTGTGAGAGGTGATTCATTTTTTGTCACTTGAAGATCATAAGTCAGTCATTTTTGAAGATATCGACTTCAAATTTGGTACACATATTTACCGAACACGTTTCGATCACATATATTCCGGTTTTTGGATAATTCAGATTTTTTGTTGGAAATTTTGTTTTAAAAAAAAATGTTTTTGGATTTCTCAAAATTTTGAATAAAAAAACTCAAAAATCCGAGATGGAAGTTTGATAGCCCGGTCTATTTTCAGTAATTTGATTTAAGACAATTTAATTTATCTTATACATTGTACCTTTGACAGCGTTTTCCGCAAACCATTATTTTTCAACAAAAACCGAAGAACATGACGTCACTCTGACGTCACTCCCGGTTGACCTATCATAACCTCATCTTTTTCCTTTGGCCAACATGTGTAGAATTGATGTGACAGAAGGTACTGCAAGTTTGGCGACGATACTGGTGTTGGTTTAGGAGTTATTGCAAAATAACGGGAGGGGGGAATAGCCCCCCCGTAAGTCACAGGTTAATTGCGCGGCAGCAGTGGAGCACAATGGCGGCGAGTGGTTGACAATCAGCCGGTCCAGCCACCGCCGCCGTGTCGCGCGGCGCAATCATTCAGACAGAGGTGGTACTGCAGCGCGCGTCTGCGTGTAAAACACGGACACATAGAGACACAGCCAGACACACACACACAGCACACAAAGGGAGAGAGGAGAGGGGAGTTTGAGAGATATTATCTTAGGGTTCTCTTCGTAATCAGTTACGCGCTCGTTGAGTCGCGAGAAAAAGCGGTCTATTTCATTGACGTTTTACGGGCAATGCAGTTTGGTAGTCTGGAGTTTGCGGCATTGACTATGCCGACGTTATGTGTCTTGTATCAAACCACTTTTTTTTTTGTTTCTTCGGAATAGTTTGAGTGTGCAATAAATGCATGCATGTTTTGCAAATACTACCAGAACTATGTTGCAACAAAAAGTGTGGATTTAAAATAGTTCAGAGAAATTTTGAAAGGAGCAGTCGCCTCTGCAACGAAATTTCTTTGATTTATTTTTTAAACGACAGACAATAGCAATAGCTGTACTTAATATTTCTAACGACATAATACAATCTGCATCAAACAACCCCATTATTCTTTAACCCTCGCCCTACGGGAGCTTTTTTCACCTTCGCCCTACGGGGGGGGGCTGACAGGCCATCCCCTGTTAACTTCCAAACCAAGCAATTTAGAGCAATGCGGTAATAATCAGCATGTTGCCTGTCATGAGAGGAATCTAAGAGTATGCGATTTTTAGGTTTCAGGTCAACGGGTGACCTTCCAGGTCAAGTGAATGACCTCGGATTTACCACGTCCAGAACAGCAATTTTGCTCTTCAGAGAACCTCAAAATTAGAAATTGATAAATGTAAATAAAAAGGCATGTTCCTAGACCGGTTTTGGCTCAGAAATACAGAAGAGGTAATTATTTGTTCGTATCTTGTCAAAAAAAGTAAAAAAAGTAATTTACAAAATGACGTCATGAGTTTCTTACACTTAGGGAGCCATCACTCAGTCAAAAATGGAGATATTGCTTTGAAATTTGGTATGGGTATTGTCCATACTTATTTCTCTCACATATATTCCATTTTTTAACATCTTTGAAAATTTTGATTTTGTGGGGATTTTCCCCCAAAAATATTTTATATATTTTTTATTTTAGGGATCAAAACCCCAAAATTTTGAAAATCCGAGATTGCCATTTGTAAGAAAATGCTATTTTGTATCTTTGGTGAATTGCGTTAGCAATTTCCTTTAAAACTCTGTTTTCTACCATTTTCCAAATATTTATCGTTTTTTTCACCAGCATGACGTCATCAAAACATGATTATCTCCCAAACTACTTAACCAATTTCAATGAAATTTTTACAGCATACGTATAATTGTTTTAAACTTAGCTACTGGAAATTTCAGCAAGATGCGCCGAATGTGTAAAAAGTTATTCAAGAAAAACCTCAGGGGGGCTGTCAGGCCCCCCCCCCCCCGTAGGGCGAGAGTTAAGCAAACCCCCTGTAAACAGACCAGCTCAAGTCCGCCTACATCTATCAGTATGACGAGCGGTGAACACTACTATGACGCAAAACACTAACGAACACTATCATCATGCACCCCACCCTCCCTGCGCCCCGACACCGACACCGACACCGGCCGCCCACCCAGCGAAGCAGCAGCAGCGGTGGCGAAAGAGGGGCACACCGGGTCAAGCCGACAGCTGCGCCCACCCAGCCACTAATTAGGCACGAGCAAATCGCCGATACCGAGCCGCCCGGCAGCTGGCCTCCGAGACCTCAGAGCTCGGAGGTCTGACGCACGCTAATGGCCGCCGCCTGCGACCCACTATCCATAGATCGACCTATAACCTGGACACTAAGCAGTCAGGAATATACCTAGTGAGTGCATCCCGATCATCATCAGCCACGAATAATCACCATCAGCGGGCAGAAACACTGGCATTCTCCGCTCCACGGCTCACATTCCCGGCTCTCCGGAAATGACGGCACGCTTGATATGCTCTATACAGTGTTTTATCTTGATATTGCCCAAGATCAATTTTTGCGAACGGCTCGGGTCTGATGGCTTGCGGTAGGTTGCAGGCCGGTGTCCAGGTGGCCGCTGAAAACGTGACTGCTCCCCCGCCGCGGTCAGAGAGAGGGACCGCCGGCTGTGGTCGGCAGGAACGTGCTATGCGGGTGCTGTCAGTTGCTGCACAGCATTGCGCTACACATAATACAGCAGTGACAGATAGGGCTTCCAGCACATACGGCGTTATCAGACTGTAAAAAGGACCATCGATCGATGTAAATCAACTACGTTGTGGTAAGAGCAGCGATGTAAATCAACTACGTTGTGGTAAGAGCAGCGATGTAAATCAACTACGTTGTGGTAAGAGCAGCGATGTAAATCAACTACGTTGTGGTAAGAGCAGCGATGTAAATCAACTACGTTGTGGTAAGAGCAGCGATGTAAATCAACTACGTTGTGGTAAGAGCAGCGATGTAAATCAACTACATTGTGGTAAGAGCAGCGATGTAAATCAACTACGTTGTGGTAAGAGCAGCGATGTAAATCAACTACATTGTGGTAAGAGCAGCGATGTAAATAAACTACATTGTGGTAAGAGCAGCGATGTAAATCAACTACATTGTGGTAAGAGCAGCGATGTAAATAAACTACATTGTGGTAAGAGCAGCGATGTAAATCAACTACATTGTGGTAAGAGCAGCGATGTAAATAAACTACATTGTGGTAAGAGCGGCAGCTTCAACATCAATGTTGCATAATATGTATGTTCTGTGCGAACATAACTAGAGTTCGCATCCCAATTGGGATCTTTTTCTCTCGAAATAACTTGATATCAACAATGGAGTACGGACCAGGACGGACAGCCCTGGATCGCTCCGGCCTCGCTCCACCCCCTCCCCCCAGATTAAAGGGATTTTAACATTAGCCCGTATGGGAGTGGGGGGGGGGGGGGCAAACACCTGGCTCCCACAAACACCTGGCTGCCCCCCCCCCCCCCCACACTCAAAATGTTGTGGTGACGCCCCTGCAGTAGACATCTAAACCGATCGCTATAAAAAGGACCTTTGGGCTGTTGGCTGTTGGAAATGTTGACGTTATAGGTACTGCATTAATCGGATAGAAGACAGAATAGGCTTCATAATGAGAAACATAACATTGGCTCAACACATTTGTTCACAATCATAGGTGCCTTGGTAGTAAAAAATGAAGCATTATGTCACATTATTTTCACTCACATAACAATTTTCTCCTTCTATGCCTGGACACCGGCGAGATATTTCAACCTTAAAGGAAACCGGTCACTTTGTCAAATTGCTGCGACGGTGATAATAAGGGTATTCGTACGTGCAAATGTTGAATATGCCATTTATTTCGCTAAATTATCAATAAATACCCCAAAAAGGAATGCTTCAAAAGCAAAATATTTCGAAAACGTAGAACCGTACTTTCAGTAGGTATAGAATGCGAAAGTGGCGCAAATTTCGAAAGTAGCCCATGTTGTTATGACATTGTGAAAATAAAAGTGAACTGTAAGAAGTGTTAATATAAGTATTTATAAAATAAGTAAGTACACGTTTTACTTATAAACACAACTTCGGCTCTAAGAGCCGAAGCTCTGTATACTAATACAATGTCTATATTTGAGAATCTCTGTTCATCCTATTCCTAACCAGGGCTGCAGAGTCAATCGGTTTTCAGGTAATTGACTCCGACTCCGACTCCGACCCTCCAGAGTCGACTCCGACTCCGAAATCGACTCCGACCTTTAACTAGCTGAAACTATTATCAACATGCACAATAAGTAACCACTCGCAGCAAACGAATGTCGTTTTAACCCGCGCCCGCTGGGGGGGGGGGGGTAAATTTTATCCCCTCCCGGATTTTCTCAACAACTTGAAAACTAGGACAGATAGCGACGTCAAACTTGCAGTAAAGGAAACCAGTCACTTCGCCAAATTGCTGTCCTGAATCTTTTGGAAGATTCAGGACAGCAATTTTTGCAGCAATTTTGGAACCACGTTTATGGAATTCAATTGTTGCCCCCAGATTCCCCCATATAAACTCAAAACCATCTTCCAAAAAGACAAAATCCTGAATCAATTCTAAGTCTTCTCACCAAATTTCACTGAAATCGAGGAAGTGCTTTGGGAGATAATGACGTTTTAATGACGTCATGTCATGACATTTTTGGTGGAAAAACGATAAATGTTTGACAAATCGTAGTAAATCGAGTTTTGATGCAAATTGCAAATGCAAAACGTCAAAAGAAGGGAAATGACATTCTCTTCAAAAAGGCAATTTCGGATTTGCAAAATTTGGGGGTTTAGACCCCCAAAATAAACAATAACATGATTTGGGGGGAATGTACACAATTTTTATGAAGATATTAAAAACAACGGAATATATGTTAGAAAACCAAGTATTGACGATACCAAAACCACATTTCAAAACAATATCTTTATTTTTGACTGACTTATGGCTCTCCTAAGTATAAGTAACTCATGATGTCATTGTCATTAGTTCTGCCTGATCTTAATTACTGCTGTCTGGTATGGGGAAACGCACCGCAATCACTCCTTAACAAATTACTTATCCTACAGAAAAAGATCGTCAGTATTGTTGATTATCAACCAAAACTAGCCCACACAAACACAATATATTTGAAGCTCAAAATTCTTAAAGTAAAGGACATTGCCAGACATCAAGCTATAGTCGTGCTTCATAATGTTGGAACTGGAAATGCCCCTCTCCCCCCCCCCCCCCCCCCACCGGGCATAGCCTCACTTTTTGAATTCACTCAGACCAATCACAGAGCTTCAAGAGTAGCACGACATTTTGAAGAAATACTCACACGGAAATTATACCGGACACGTACCATAGCATGGATAGGACCACGTTTATGGAATTCCATTGTTGCCCCACAGATTCCCCCATATAAACTCAATACCATCTTCCCCCCCCCAAAAAAAAAATCGCAAAAAAATAACATGATCTGTGAATATGAATAGCCTTTTCCTGTTTGCCTCACAATATATACAAGTATACATGTACATACAAGTACAACATATATACAAGTATAGATATCGCTATACAAGTTATGCATACATAATTGATAGTATCCTACACTGGGCGGTCGCAGCCCTGGCTTTGGGGGGAGGGGGAACTTGGCAAAGGGCCTTCGGTTGGTGTGAAAGGGCCCTCCGTCGGTGCGAGGGGTCCTACGCCGATTTGGAAGGGCATTTTTACACCTGAGGCTTGGTTTTTAAACTTTTAGGGATGTTAAACCCTGTGGCTTATATGTCGGTCTGAAAGCGGCCTTCAGACGGTCTGAGAGGGTATTTTCAGGCTTTGGGTATTCCAAGACAGATCGGCAGGGCAAAAAGGCACTGCATTTCAGGTTTCGATGACAATCTGCTGTCATGGGCATTAACAGGGACGTAGGAACGTCACGAAAAGTGTGTGTGTGTGGGGGGGGGGGGGGGGCAGTGCAACTTCGATCTCGTATTGAGAGAAACCAAACCCCCTATCGAATATTTATTTGCAGACTCGGGCTCTTCCAGTCTTGGCGAACCTTTTGCCATAAAACAAAATCACCGATCAAAATAAAATATTTTAGCAAAAA
Organism: Chirona hameri; assembly: GCA_036785665.1. Taxonomy (NCBI): domain Eukaryota; kingdom Metazoa; phylum Arthropoda; class Thecostraca; order Balanomorpha; family Balanidae; genus Chirona; species Chirona hameri. The sequence continues at coordinate 36,586 of JAXIVJ010008009.1, read as the reverse complement.
AAAAATGGCCGAAAGTGACCCCCTGAGCCTATGTGGGTCTGGCCGAAATGGCCGAAAGTGACCCCCCGTTACTAAGCCTATGTGGGATATGAGGCGCTGAATCACGTTGTGACAAGTTTCAGCTCCCTGGATGGAACAGTTGCCGAGTTATCGCCACTGGCATTTCCGTGAGGTCACGATGCAAGGCCAAAACACCAAAACGCGGCCACCGATTAACCTTCGCCCTGGTGTGGGTCATTTTGACTCTCCCTGGGTTTTTTCGGGAATAGCGGGAAAACGGCGGCGAACAGCGCCACCAAAATTGGCACAGGTCTTCGGGCATCAATTATCCATATATTGTGTATTTTTTTACCTCGGGTCATCTCAGGTCAGGTCATCAGGTCACGTCGAGTGATATTACCTCCAAAAATAGTTGCGGTCGTGCCAAAGTCACGGGGGTTGATCGAACGATTTGAAACTCACAGAAGTTAATCAGAGCATAGGTATCGGCAATTCGTTTAACTCGGATATTTTTATATCGGTGACGAAAGGGCAGGTCAATTTCGTGACCTACCCATTACAAGTCAATGGGAAAATACATAAATGCTTCCTATTCAGAGGATATACAATACAATACAATACAAACCAGGCCAATTCTTGCAGAATCGTGTCATTTTAGCTCACTCTTGACCCAGGTGCAACTGTTGCTCAGTGACCTATGCAAGGTCAGGTGAGAACATCTGAGGTCACTAGCACTTTTTGCCAATGACTATTTATAGAATGAATATAGAGACGTGCAACTCGCATTACTGTTTGTTTTGCTGAGATGCGTCTCCCTATATGCAACATTACCTACTGGGTCCACCAATGACCTTGACCTGAGGTAAAATTTGGGATTTGACCCAATCCGGTCATCGTAAATGCAGTTCGAAGTGTCTCGATGAGACGAACACAATGGCGTTGAAATGTTTGCCCTATCTTCATTAGGTAAAACGTTGTGCACGAAAAACTTCTGGGAAGAAAATGCCAGCATGACATTTGGTGGCCTCTGAAGCCTAATCTATTAACATGAGCTAAAATTAGATTTTTTGTTTTCGTTTCTTACTAGCTATCATAGTGCCCAAGAGATATTTGGAGTTTCTGGAGGTAAGTCCTAAAGTTTGCAAATTTAACATTTGATGACCTCCGGTGACCTCAATTTTAACCTAAGTACTTCGATTGGGTCCTCAGCGTCTTTAAAAGGACCGCTGGTTGACCTGAAAGGGTCCTTGCCCAGCCTGAGAGGGTGTTGCTATGCCTGATGGGTCGTTATCAGGCGTCCAAGCGCCTTATGGCGGTCTGTGAGCCCTTTCTAGGCTTAAAAGGGCCTTCGGTCGGCCTGCAAGGGCAGTCAACGGTCAAGCGGCGACAGGGACTTTTGCTGGTTTGATATATTTTTTCTTCTTCAGAGAGCCCACCCTGAACTCCATTGGACCCATCTGACCTCCATAGGTCCCGCTCTGACCTCCAGAGGGCCCACTCTGACATCCCAACTACCTCTCCTCATATGCTTGTTTATGTTTGTTTCCATTTCTTAGCTGGGAGTGCCGCGACATTTTCTCGTTTGTTGTCTGGTGTTAATGAAAGGTGGGCGTCGTTGGGACCCAGGGCCAGACTCCTGGTAACCTATTAATGGGTGGCGGTGTATACAAAATATAATTTTAACCTTTTGTGACCTGACCTTGACCTGAGGGCCATTTTATGGGGTCAGGATGGTAAAATGGCTGATACTATCGAATTATACGTGTAAAATAACCCATCAAACATGTGTCGCATAGCTTTCGTAGACCTTTTGCCAAATGCCAAAACCTTTTGTGACCTTGACCTTTGACCTTTGCTAATAATTTCACTTTCGCTTATACGGGAGATGCATCAATACTTTGAGAGCACCGTGTTCGATAATAGTCGCAATCTAAGGCTTTGGATGGAAACTATGGCCCAAAACTCAAATACCTCAATTGAGACATTTGACCTGATCGTCACATGACATGTGACCTTATTTTAAGAATGTCGGGTATGCATTAGTTTCGTCTCTTTGATATTTCGACCGCCGCCTTGTGCGTCTCGCTGCTGTTATTGGTTCGGAAGATACGAGGGGGGTAAAAATTAACCCCCAGCGGGGCGCGTTCGGCTGGAGACCCCAGCGGGGCGCGAGTTAAGATTGAAGCTCATTATTGGAAATGTAGTATAAGGTAGTTAAATGAAATGGAAAGACATTGCCTGGTCATAACTTTCGATTTTAAAATTCTGGAAGCCGACAAATATAATGTCAGGTCTTGTGACCATCGGCGTCGCCAGGATTTTTAGGTTAGGGTGGGACAAATCTGCCTGGCAGACATTAACCCTATTCCTGTGCGGCTTTTTTACGCTAAATCTGTCCGGGGGGGGGGGGGCGATTCGGACCCCTGAGATCTCGGCTCCCATGAGAGCTACAACAACGAAATTTGGTGGGTACGAAGGACCCACAGGGAACTATCTTTTGTGTAATTTGTATGACCTTGGGTCAATATCTTCAAGGTCAAACGAGGTCAAATGTACCGAAATTTCCATGATTTTGACTTTTATCTAGACATTACGCATTATCTCCAAAGCTATTTCAGCTAGGAAGAAACCGAAAAAAACAATCGAAAGCTCTTGAAACGCTCTTTCGACAAAGTTAATCAGATTAGAGCTTAGGTCACTCGTTTGGGCTCTACGGGTCATCAAAGTTAAAAAGTCATTTTTTGGCAAAAACGTTTTTGTGAATAGCCCTTTACCTATGATTATTTTACCTATGAATAGCCTTTTACCTATACTATAGAACAATAATGTTGCCACCATCATGTTTCTCTCGTCAATACGCATCGCAATGTATCAAGTTCGACCTGGTAAAGTTAAATTGAAAATTTCACCTTAGGTCAAGGTCAATGTGGCCAAAGTAGGTCATGTTGCATATTAGAAGACGCGTATTGACGGAACAAACACATTGGTACCAGTTTCAGCTCTTTATCTATATTGACATTCTCATATTTCACGAACTTTCGCTACCATCTGGTAACCCATCATTTTCGCTATGTCAATGGGGTTTATGACACAATACTGATCTTTCAAGAACTAACTACTGAGATTTTGATAGCGTGTCTCACGCGCCATCCAACGCCGCATTCCGCTTGTCGCTGCGTTTCGTAGTTATTGAGATATTAGCGGAAGCGGAAATCAACCCTTCGTGGTTAGCACGAACTTCCGGCAGTGTTCGGGTTATAACTTTATCAGTTATCAAGATATCGACTGGATTTTTTTGTGTGTGTACATATACTGGTTTAATATCTCGGGGACGTGTCAGGGATTTTTTCGATTTTTTGACAAATAGAAATTTTATATACATGTAAATACAAAATGGATTTTATCTAAAAATTTCACAATTTTAAAATGAATATTTTGAATATTCGAGATAGCCATCTGAAAGCCCTTGCGATTGTCTACTAGTAGCTCTTTTTGTTTGCATTTTGCAGTAACAATAAACCTCCCACGAGTGTTTAACCATGCAGACCTTTGGTATCAAAAATGCCCGAACATGCCACCCAAAAAGTGCTCCTGGAGCCGCTTATGAGGCAGCTTTTTTAAAAGAAAAACGCACACTATCACATGCGCAATGAAAAGTTAGGAAAATTTAGAAAGTTTAAAGACCTTAGCTTCAATAATGAATGTGCAGCACACGAAAAATCTCCGGGGGGGAGATTCGCCCCCCCCCCAGACAGGAATAGGGTTAAAGGTAAATATTGACCTTTGGATTAATTTTCGGCATTATCTTATGACATCAAAATGATTGCGTCTCAATTTAAAAGTGAAATAACAACTTTTCCTATTTCGATAATTGAAATTTTGGGAAATTTAAATATATGTACTTATATGTGGTGACGAACAGTATATGATCCTTCTCATCTGGCATGACATATTCGCTTTTCTTTCATTTGAAAGCACTGTGACAAAGTCCCTGAAACAAATCGCCGACACTGAATAGGTGGGTGCATAAATTAACCTCCGATTTCATTGCCACTTTTTCGATTGTTTGTCGATTGTTTTGGGAAAAGTTTGTATTGATAAAGCAGCTAAAGCACTGTATTATATACAGCCAGTGCCACGACTATGCAAAACTCCTAATGTTGAAACAAATTAACCATTATAATTGTTTTAAACATTGAGGGTCACAACCACTAACTAGGCCGTCGTTGGGTGCATAAGTTAACTGCTAATTTGGATACCTTTTGATTCAATGTTTGTTGATTGTTAAGGATAGTAGGGCACATAATCATAATAGACAGAATGCAAGACATATTTTCCATACCATTTCGTCAAAAAAACAATACCGGATTTTGGTGGGGACCGAAATTCGTTACCAAGTACTTGAGAATACCGGTCGTTAAAAGTGTGGAACGCTTATGAACTTTTAACTTGAAATATCTTTCGGGAGGAATGTTAATATGCAAAATGTGATAAATTTAAAATATATTTTGGTCTCGCCTGTCGATTTCAAGTAATAACTCCATTTGTGTGGGAAAAGGTCAATATATCCCTTTAAAGGGAAATATTGACCTTTTCCGAAAAAATGGAGTTATTACTTGAAATCTATTCTATCTATTCTATCTAGGTAATCTATTTCCCTTTAAGGAAATATTTACCTTTTCCGACACAAAATGGAGTTATTACTTGAAATCGACAGACGAGACCAAAATACATTGTAAATTGATAACATTTTGCATATAAAATGTCTACCTTTTCTATTCATTTAATTTATATTTTCTGGTAATAGATACCAGGAAATGCTAGGGTCGAAAAAATGGAGCCCCGACGCCAAATATGATGCTTAATAAAAATATAGCTTCAATTGTTAACCTTTTTTCGATCGATCTCAGGGGGGTCGCTAGGCGGAGGAGGTTGGGGGGGGCAAGTGCCCCCCCCCCCCCCCCCCCCCCCTCCTCCGTGGCGATATCTATGCTTGACAATCCTACCATCCAGATGAATATTAGGTAAGTAATAATGAAATGCTTTAGTTAATGAATGGGACGACGTCTAACACGCCGGAGCATTTATTGTGAGCAACCTAAACGTCGCTTAAATCCGGATTTCTTTTACAAATTGATCTATCATGATCGTTTCTTAAATTTCGCAGGGTGGCATTTTGGATCTACATCTGGCGACACGTCCTAGGTTCCATTTCGCCGACGGTGGCACACACTACACACCTCATGGTTGAAAATCATAGGATGACAAGGAAATCGAAGCCAACAAATTCCAAGGCACATATTTGTTTAGTCATCGCCACCGCTGGTCCACTAAAATGCACATGAACAAACACTTTGCCAATGGGCTGCCCATGTCTGACAGCCGGAGTCGGAGTCGGCAAAATTGTACCGACTCCGCAGCCCTGTTCATAACCATCAGTTTCATGTTATATTGATCCGGCATGCTGCCTGCCGCCTTCTTATAACTATTATCTCTTGTTCATCATGCTGAATATTGTGAAGGTTAGGGCTCACCCCACTGCCTCTTGGGCCATGACGAGCTAATATGCCAGTGTTCAGTTTGTTCTGCACTGTGTCAATTTGTGTGCTATTGTGCAGCGAGATATATGGTGGGCGGCACGGCTGTCCCGTGTGTCGTCTCTCTTCGCGGCGTGCTGATTGACCAATGACCAGTTTGTTTCCGCTTCGGTAATCGGTAAAATGAGTCTTCTGGTCAGAATACTGCTTACTATAGCCACCTAGCGAGCGATGGCGGTACTGCCACTACGCGTGTTCTCCGCACCACAGCCCTGGCGCCTCGATGGGTACTATCAAAGCAGGAAGCTGCAGACGAACAGTGAGTCGGCAATTTTGACCGAAGTTGGAGTCAATAACATATTTAAAGCGGCCTTATCGTATCGTATCGTAACCAAACAAATCCGCCCCTGTAGCTCAGTGGGAGAGCGCTGGACTTCTGACCTATCCCGGTGTGGCAGCCCGGGTTCGAGTCGCTTCGGCGCTCGCTGTTTGCTCCTGACTGGGATGGCCTGCGGCCGGTGGCAGCGGTCGCACTCAAGGTCAGGTGACGTCAGTGAGCGGGGCGGACCGTGCCCAGGTATGTCGGGCACGTCAAACTTTCGTCTCTAAATTCTGCCGGCCAACAGGAATTGCGCGATCGGGTGGTGAGGTCAGGACCTGCGCAACAAGCTCTGCTTAGCGTGGGTCCTGACCTCGGAAATCCAGCCATACAAAACATTCGGACTAAATTTATTATTTTAAAAAAATGGACCAAGAGGGCCTTTTAAAGGGAATAGATCACCTTGAATAGGGTTTTGAACTGAAATAGCAGACTCGTAGAGCAGATCGAAAAATGGGTTGTGGTGAAATAATTACCTCGCCACGCTAAGTAATTTTGACACAGGACTAGTAGACCACTTTTATAATACTTTGTTTCGGGGCGGTTACGGGGCACGGGGCAGTCTTTCGTGCCCCGAAACAGTCTTCAAAAAGGGGCCCCACTTGTCCTGTGTCGAAATTATTTAGCGTAGCAAGGTAATTCTTTCACCACAACCCATTTTTCGATCTGCTCTACAAATCTGCTATCTCAGTTCAAAACCCCATTAAAGGTGACCTATTCCCTTTAATTGAGACTGTAGGCAGCTTACATAAAAGACATGAGACATTCAAGGAACTCTGAGAGTTGGGTCCAATTCCTCTTAAAATTGAACATGAGGTACACGAAAAGGAGCCGAAGTCCGAACCTTCCTCCCAAGTACAGGCAGATCGCAGGCATCAGTGACTGTCGACATAGTACGCTCTATTGTCATGTCTTGCTGTTAGAAACTCTTTATAACTATCGACAAACAGCAACTTCAAATAAAAATAGGTGTTTGTATTCACGAATAACGAATAACATGTCTAACATAATCAAACACATTAGCAAAAACAGCGGAAAAATATCGGTGTTCAACAATCTTCAATCAACATACATGGCATTTCCAGTTCACAGCCTGAATAACTAATACCGACTGCACTAGTGCGTGTAACCGACCGACCGACACAGCAACCGACAGACCGACACAGCAACCGACCGACCGACACAGCAACCGACAGACCGACACAGCAACCGACAGACCGACACAGCAACCGACTGACATGCCTCAGCCGGAGACAGTGCAGGGTGGCGGTGAGGAGGCAGGTCAGGGCGCCACGGAGACATTCCTCAGCTGGAGACAGCGCAGGGTGGCGGTGAGGAGGAAGGTCAGGGCGCCACGGAGACATGCCTCAGCCGGAGACAGTGCAGGGTGGCGGTGGGGAGGCAGGTCAGGGCGCCACGGAGACATGCCTCAGCCGGAGACAGTGCAGGGTGGCGGTGGGGAGGCAGGTCAGGGCGCCACGGAGACATGCCTCAGCCGGAGACAGTGCAGGGTGGCGGTGGGGAGGCAGGTCAGGGCGCCACGGAGACATGCCTCAGCCGGAGACAGTGCAGGGTGGCGGTGAGGAGGCAGGTGAGGGCGCCGCAGCTCAGCTGGAGCGTGTCGGGAGCGGTGGACAGCAGGTGGGCCGTGTGCCGGTCCGGGGGCCGCCACTGCCGACCCCCGCCGGGTGTCGAGGCCATCAGCGCCGCACACCGGCCACTGGGAGAGAGCGCCGACACCGTCAGAGCCGCCTCCTCCAGAGCAGCCCGCAGCCGCGCCAGCACCGGCAGCGGCGAGGCGGCGGGGGACCGGGCGGCAGCGGGGACAGCAGGGTCAGCAGGGACGACAGCAGGGGCGTCCAGCAGGATGGCGTCTGGCTGCCGGCTGCTGCTTCCGCTGCTGCTGAGGTGCAGTGACGCCAGATAGCTCAGCACCGACTCAGTGGAGGGCAGGTAGCTGCGGCACCGACACAGACGCGTCAAATACACCGGCACCGACTACAGAGACGCGTCGGCACGAGCACAGAGGCGCGCCAAATTTTACGGCAACGAGCTGCTTTAACTTCATTTTAAGTGAACCCCATGCCACATGATTTTGCCCCCCACCCCCCCCCACCAAATGATTTTGGTAAAATGCAACACTTCTGTAATTGTCACTTGTTCTTCCGTGTAAGCTTCTGTAACTGCTCCCTGTTCTTCAGCTCCTCATAAAACACAAATAGAATCGGAATCGAATCTCATAAATCACGAATCGAAAGAAAAACCAGTTTGATTTACCGTGTCTCCAGCATGATAACTTACATGAATCGGACGCGGTGCATCGAATCCGAGGCAGGTACCGGCATACCGTGGACGGGGGGCGGCAGTTCCCGCAGGGGGGCGCTGGTGATGTACACCACACTGTTACCAGCAGCCGCCAGCGTCACCGCCGCCTGTCGGGAGCGGGGGACCACACTGTCACCAGCAGCCGCCAGCGTCACCGCCGCCTGTCGGGAGCGGGGGACCACACCGTCACCAGCAGCCGCCAGCGTCACCGCCGCCTGTCGGGAGCGGGGGACCACACCGTCACCAGCAGCCGCCAGCGTCACCACCGCCTGTCGGGAGCGGGGGACCACACCGTCACCAGCAGCCGCCAGCGTCACCGCCGCCTGTCGGGAGCGGGAGGGGGGGAGTGTCAGCTATGGTAGACGGGGTGGGGGGCTGGTGTGGAGGGCTGAGTGGAAGGCAGCCGACAGCGTCACCGCCGCCTGTCGGGAGCGGGGGACCACACCGTCACCAGCAGCCGCCAGCGTCACCGCCGCCTGTCGGGAGCGGGGGACCACACCGTCACCAGCAGCCGCCAGCGTCACCGCCGCCTGTCGGGAGCGGGGGACCACACTGTCACCAGCAGCCGCCAGCGTCACCGCCGCCTGTCGGGAGCGGGGGACCACACTGTCACCAGCAGCCGCCAGCGTCACCGCCGCCTGTCGGGAGCGGGGGACCACACCGTCACCAGCAGCCGCCAGCGTCACCGCCGCCTGTCGGGAGCGGGGGACCACACCGTCACCAGCAGCCGCCAGCGTCACCGCCGCCTGTCGGGAGCGGGGGACCACACCGTCACCAGCAGCCGCCAGCGTCACCGCCGCCTGTCGGGAGCGGGGGACCACACCGTCACCAGCAGCCGCCAGCGTCAACACCGCCTGTCGGGAGCGGGGGACCACACCGTCACCAGCAGCCGCCAGCGTCACCGCCGCCTGTCGGGAGCGGGGGGGGGGGAGTGTCAGCTATGGTAGACGGGGTGGGGGGCTGGTGTGGAGGGCTGAGTGGAAGGCAGCCGCCAGCGTCACCGCCGCCTGTCGGGAGCGGGGGACCACACCGTCACCAGCAGCCGCCAGCGTCACCGCCGCCTGTCGGGAGCGGGGGACCACACTGTCACCAGCAGCCGCCAGCGTCACCGCCGCCTGTCGGGAGCGGGGGACCACACCGTCACCAGCAGCCGCCAGCGTCACCGCCGCCTGTCGGGAGCGGGGGACCACACCGTCACCAGCAGCCGCCAGCGTCACCGCCGCCTGTCGGGAGCGGGGGACCACACCGTCACCAGCAGCCGCCAGCGTCACCGCCGCCTGTCGGGAGCGGGGGACCACACTGTCACCAGCAGCCGCCAGCGTCACCGCCGCCTGTCGGGAGCGGGGGGGGGGGGGGGTGTCAGCTATGGTAGACGGGGTGGGGGGCTGGTGTGGAGGGCTGAGTGGAAGGCAGCCGCCAGCGTCACCGCCGCCTGTCGGGAGCGGGGAGGGGGGGGGGGGGGGGGAGTGTCAGCTATGGTAGACGGGGTGGGGGGCTGGTGTGGAGGGCTGAGTGGAAGGCAGCCGCCAGCGTCACCGCCGCCTGTCGGGAGCGGGGGACCACACTGTCACCAGCAGCCACCAGCAGCCGCCAGCGTCACCGCCGCCTGTCGGGAGCGGGGGACCACACCGTCACCAGCAGCCGCCAGCGTCACCGCCGCCTGTCGGGAGCGGGGGACCACACCGTCACCAGCAGCCGCCAGCGTCACCGCCGCCTGTCGGGAGCGGGGGACCACACTGTCACCAGCAGCCGCCAGCGTCACCGCCGCCTGTCGGGAGCGGGGGACCACACTGTCACCAGCAGCCGCCAGCGTCACCGCCGCCTGTCGGGAGCGGCGACCACACTATCACCAGCAGCCGCCAGCGTCACCGCCGCCTGTCGGGAGCGGGGACCACACTATCACCAGCAGCCGCCAGCGTCACCGCCGCCTGTCGGGAGCGGGGGGGGGAGTGTCAGCTATGGTAGACGGGGTGGGGGGCTGGTGTGGAGGGCTGAGTGGAAGGCAGCCGCCAGCGTCACCGCCGCCTGTCGGGAGCGGGGGGGGGGGAGTGTCAGCTATGGTAGACGGGGTGGGGGGGGGGCTGGTGTGGAGGGCTGAGTGGAAGGCAGCCGCCAGCGTCACCGCCGCCTGTCGGGAGCGGGGGACCACACTGTCACCAGCAGCCGCCAGCGTCACCGCCGCCTGTCGGGAGCGGGGGGGGGGGGGGGGAGTGTCAGCTATGGTAGACGGGGTGGGGGGCTGGTGTGGAGGGCTGAGTGGAAGGCAGCCGCCAGCGTCACCGCCGCCTGTCGGGAGCGGGGGGGGGGGGAGAGTGTCAGCTATGGTAGACGGGGTGGGGGGCTGGTGTGGAGGGCTGAGTGGAAGGCAGCCGCCAGCGTCACCGCCGCCTGTCGGGAGCGGGGGACCACACCGTCACCAGCAGCCGCCAGCGTCACCGCCGCCTGTCGGGAGCGGGGGACCACACCGTCACCAGCAGCCGCCAGCGTCACCGCCGCCTGTCGGGAGCGGGGGACCACACCGTCACCAGCAGCCGCCAGCGTCACCGCCGCCTGTCGGGAGCGGGGGACCACACCGTCACCAGCAGCCGCCAGCGTCACCGCCGCCTGTCGGGAGCGGGGGACCACACCGTCACCAGCAGCCGCCAGCGTCACCGCCGCCTGTCGGGAGCGGGGGACCACACTGTCACCAGCAGCCGCCAGCGTCACCGCCGCCTGTCGGGAGCGGGGGACCACACCGTCACCAGCAGCCGCCAGCGTCACCGCCGCCTGTCGGGAGCGGGGACCACACCGTCACCAGCAGCCGCCAGCGTCACCGCCGCCTGTCGGGAGCGGGGGACCACACTGTCACCAGCAGCCGCCAGCGTCACCGCCGCCTGTCGGGAGCGGGGGACCACACCGTCACCAGCAGCCGCCAGCGTCACCGCCGCCTGTCGGGAGCGGGGGACCACACCGTCACCAGCAGCCGCCAGCGTCACCGCCGCCTGTCGGGAGCGGGGGACCACACTGTCACCAGCAGCCGCCAGCGTCACCGCCGCCTGTCGGGAGCGGGGGACCACACCGTCACCAGCAGCCGCCAGCGTCACCGCCGCCTGTCGGGAGCGGGGGACCACACCGTCACCAGCAGCCGCCAGCGTCACCGCCGCCTGTCGGGAGCGGGGGACCACACCGTCACCAGCAGCCGCCAGCGTCACCGCCGCCTGTCGGGAGCGGGGACCACACTGTCACCAGCAGCCGCCAGCGTCACCGCCGCCTGTCGGGAGCGGGGGGGGGGGGGGGGAGTGTCAGCTATGGTAGACGGGGTGGGGGGCTGGTGTGGAGGGCTGAGTGGAAGGCAGCCGCCAGCGTCACCGCTGCCTGTCGGAAGCGGGGGGGGGTGTCAGCTATGGTAGTAGACGGAGTGGGGGGCTGGTGTGGAGGGCTGAGCGGAGGGCAGCCGCCAGCGTCACCGCCGCCTGTCGGGAGCGGGGGGGGGGGGGGGGGGAGTCAGCTATGGTAGACGGTAGGAGTGGAGGGCTGGAGATGGATGAATGTGTGAATATTTTCCAATACTAGCCTAATCAAATTCAATTATCTCCAAATGCAATATTTTGCAAATCGGTAGTTACTTCAAGGATTGGGAAAACTAGATACATGTACGCTTCAGCATATCGTTTTGCAGACGAATTGTGGTGATCGAATTAGTCCTGCCGTATGTTGTTGATGAAACCTCATTCATAGAAAACAACATAAATTACATGTATTTACCCTTGAGCGAAAAATGACAAATTCTTATGGATGGACGTCATTTATCAATAACGAAGTCTACGACATGGTATTGGATCCCGGATCGTTACGATGAATTCGGTACATTTTTGCACTCTATTCGCTTTGTGAAACTTCCCTCGATGCGAATATAAATGATAAACTAGCGAGTGAGCGTGAATAGCGCCAGTTGCGTCCCAGAACAAACCCACAAAACAAATATGAAATGGAGCAACACAAACGAACGCTGAATTAGGCAAATCATTGATGGACGATACTTACATGATACCACGGCACAGACCTTCAGAGCATTCGACTTCAAAGCCAGAGGGACACATGGTGAAAGCGCACGATCTTTGCTCAGGGTCTGACTAAAACCAAGACGCAGGCAGATACTGCCCTTGGATATTGCTATAGGCCTATAAGTATTGGTAGTTCTATTTATACAGACCTTGGGTAGATCTATGGCCTTGACATATTGGCATGGGGAAGGCGTGGGCTAGGCGATGGGCGATGCCGGCGATACATACGTTGTTGTTATAGGCAAGGCGATACGATACGATACTTGGTTAACAGGTATTGGGTCAGGACAAGTAAAACAATCAACAAGCAGACTCGTACGGTTCGTTCCCAATTTCTGAGGGCAGCAAGGCTATCTTCAGATGCAGAGGCGAAGGAAAAAAAGCTTTGGTAAGATCAGGGATCTATTTCTGAAGAACGGTTATCCCGCTCATGTGCTGAATCGTGTTCAGCGACAGGTGTTGAGGTCAACAGAGGGTCGTGAAGGCAGGTGGCAGAGGTGGTGTAAAGCTAAACGTAAGACATGTGATCAAGGCAGAGATCACCGCAACAGTCGCACTGATGGTGTCCTCAACTTACCCTACGTAGACGAGACAGTGTTATGTAAAGTAAAACAGGTTGTTAGAAAAAGTGGCCTTAACATGAACCTTTCCTGGTACTCGCCGAAAACCTTAAAACGTGAGTTGGTTCACTCATCTCTATCTGACCCCCATGCCCTTCAGGCAAGACAACTTGCTACACTTGTAAAATGTTAAACAATAGTAGATGCACGGACAAAAATGTGATGTACTCGTATGAGCTTAGGTGTAAGTTTTGTGGGGCCACATATGTAGGAGAGAGTAAGAGGCCCCTACGTCTCCGCTACAATGAGCACTTGCGGTGCGCTCAAAATGAAACTGAACTCACTCCTGTTGGTGGTAATTTCAAATCAAATCATAGCGGCATCACCAAAGCGGAAAAAGTTCTGATCCACCTCTAGAAATTATAATTTTGATGAAAACTAGAGACCATCCAGATAGGAAAATCGCCGAATCTATCATGATCAGGGACAAGAAGCCAGTTTTGAACGAACAAATTGCATCGTGCCGTCTTATGTCAGGATAGATGTGTGTTATGAGCATGCGTGTTTGTCATATTGTGCGACATTGATTAGTTTTGTGATGGCCGACCTTTTTGACTGATGGTGATCGCGATTGATTTGAACAGGTAGCCACGATTAGAACGAAACGATTAGTAGTTGGCCATATGCTTATTGCTTATATGTCTTGTTACTTGTTTGGATCGACGAGTGGCGTTATAGTTTGACTGTATACGAGGATAAGATAATCGAACTTCACGAGCTATCGAAATGTTTTGATCCTGTAATTGAGTGTCATGTTTTAATCAATACATCTGATGAAGGGTTGTACCCGAATGCACATGTAAATAATTGTTTCATTTTTTAATATTTAGATCGTCATTTCAAGGAGAAGGTCGAACACAAACTTACTTCATTAACAAACGTGTGTGTGTCCATTGTATGTCCATGTCGTGTGTCCATTGTACCGCCGCTCGGTAAATTCACGTCTGGAACCAAGTCGGTGCTCAATAAGCAGTGTCTTTGCAGATACAACATATTGTCAAGAACCGATATAAAATATGGGGAAAAAGAAAGACAAAAAGGGAAAGAAGAAGAAGACAAAAGAGCTGGGACCAACACCCGCGGAAATCGCTCAAATTGAAAGTGAACTTCAGGAGAAAGTAGTGGAGATTACAACAGAAATTGAAGGATTCAAAACTAACATTGAAGAGTTGAGGGAAGAAAATCTCAGACTTCATCAAGAATCCATGTCACTGAAAGACGACACTCAAGCGTAAGCAGGGTCAAAATCGAGAATGTCTGACTTTGGTCTGTCCCATAACAAAACACAGACGCTTTTGATGAAGGGACGTAGCACAATGCCAATAGTTCTTGTTGATAACACTCCAGTACGGGGGCACATCGGATACCGGAGGCTCCGCATGCCCGCATATCACAATTGAGCTATGAACCCAAAGCATGAGGACCGTCCCTACTCCCTGCGTTTTCTAAGAGAATGTCACATGCACGTTACGAGTTAGAACGTGCCTTCTGCCTAGGCTTTACACGTAAAACAAAGCACGCTAAAAGCCGATGAAATATACATGTGCAGTTGATGCGGGCAGACACGCAGGGATTGAGCACTACACAGCTGCCAGGAGTAGGGATCGCTGCACAGGAATGGAGTAACGCTGGAGAAAAACACGCTCCCACCAGTTCTCGCTGTAGCACCAGTAGTGATAATTACGGTATGAGCCTCTCACCTAGTGCTGCCCCATACGCCACTTTGCATCACGAGACCGGATATGGCTACCTACAGCATCACGCATGTGCCAACTACCCATTGCTTTCAGCCGACACCATTGTCATACTTAACACAAAATAGCACACTGCCGCAGCCCCCTTGTATTGCGCCACCAGCGCGGCGCGGCGGCGGACTGCCGCGCTGCCTGGGGGCACACTAACACAGAGCCGCTGGCCCACCCGCTTCAGCTACGTCAGCGAGATGCGGGCCCGCTCCGAGCGTCGCCAGGCGATCCTGCAGGGCATCCAGCTGCTGAAGCAGAAGCAGCTGACGTCGGTACAGCAGCAGCGTGCCGGGGCCAAGTCCGGCTACCAACGGCGCCGCGCGGCGCTCCTGCAGGACATCACCACCCGCGCCCAGGAGCTGGCGCTGGCGCAGAAACAGCTGCAGGACCTCGATCCCGTCCGGTACTGATGGGGGCTGGAGGGACTGAGGGCTGGTGGGGCTGATGGGACTGGTGGGGCTGGTGAGACTGATGGGACTGATGGGACTGGTGTGGCTGGTGGGACTGATGGGACTGGTGGGACTGATGGGACTGATGGGACTGATGGGACTGGTGGGACTGATGGGACTGGTGGGACTGGTGGGACTGATGGGACTGGTGGGACTGGTGGGACTGATGGGACTGGTGGGACTGATGGGACTGGTGGGACTGATGGGACTGGTGGGACTGGTGGGACTGATGGGACTGGTGGGACTGATGGGACTGGTGGGACTGATGGGACTGGTGGGGCTGGTGGGACTGATGGGACTGATGGGACTGATGGGACTGGTGGGGCTGGTAGGGCTGGTGGGGCCGGTGAGACTGGTGGGACTGGTGGGACTGATGGGACTGGTGGGACTGATGGGACTGGTGGGACTGGTGGGACTGATGGGACTGATGGGACTGATGGGACTGGTGGGACTGGTGGGGCTGGTGGGGCCGGTGGGGCCGGTGGGGAGGTGGGGCCGGTGGGGCAGGTGGGGCTGGTGGGGCAGGTGGGGCAGGTGGGGCAGGTGGGGCTGGTGAGGCAGGTGGGGCAGGCGGGGCTGGTGGGGCTGGTGGGGCTGGTGGGACTGGTGGGGCTGGTGGGGCTGGTGGGGCTGGTGGGGCTGGTGGGGCAGGTGGGGCTGGTGGGGCTGGTGGGGCTGGTGGGACTGGTGGGGCTGGTGGGGCTGGTGAGGCTGGTGGGGCAGGCGGGGCTGGTGGGGCTGGTGGGACTGGTGGGGCTGGTGGGGCTGGTGGGACTGGTGGGACTGGTGGGGCTGGTGGGGCTGGTGGGACTGGTGGGGCTGGTGGGACTGGTGGGGCTGGTGGGGCTGAGGGACTAGTGGGGCTGGTGGGGCTGGTGGGGCTGGTGGGGCTGGTGGGACTGGTGGGACTGGTGGGGCTGAGGGACTGAGGGACTAGTGGGGCTGGTGGGGCTGGTGGGGCAGGTGGGGCAGGTGGGACTGGTGGGGCAGGTGGGGCAGGTGGGACTGATGGGACTGGTGGGACTGATGGGACTGGTGGGGCTGATGGGGCTGGTGGGGCTGGTGGGGCTGGTGGGACTGGTGGGGCTGGTGGGGCTGGTGGGGCAGGTGGGGCTGGTGGGGCAGGCGGGGCAGGCGGGGCTGGTGGGGCTGGTGGGGCTGGTGGGACTGGTGGGGCAGGCGGGGCTGGCGGGGCTGGTGGGGCTGGTGGGGCTGGTGGGGCTGGTGGGACTGGTGGGGCTGGTGGGGCAGGCGGGGCTGGTGGGGCTGGTGGGACTGGTGGGGCTGGTGGGGCTGGTGGGGCTGGTGGGGTTGGTGGGGCTGGTGGGGCTGGTGGGGCTGGTGGGACTGGTGGGGCTGGTGGGGCTGGTGGGGCTGGTGGGGCTGGTGGGGCTGGTGGGGCTGGTGGGACTGGTGGGACTGGTGGGGCTGGTGGGGCTGGTGGGACTGGTGGGGCTGGTGGGGCTGGTGGGGCTGGTGGGGCAGGTGGGACTGGTGGGGCAGGTGGGACTGGTGGGACTGATGGGACTGGTGGGGCTGGTGGGACTGGTGGGGCTGGTGGGGCTGGTGGGGCAGGTGGGACTGGTGGGGCAGGTGGGACTGGTGGGGCAGGTGGGGCAGGTGGGACTGGTGGGGCAGGTGGGACTGGTGGGGCTGGTGAACTGATATCTGACTGAAGGGACTGACGGCACGACACACACCGACACGCCACACACCGACACGCCACACAACCGTTTTAGGACAGAGAGCAGATTGACAACCAATCATCATCCTAACAACCAAGCAGGAGTGTACCGCAGTCAATACACTGTCCTCACCAGGTACTGAAGCCGGGCCTGTGTTGCAGGAGACTGCAGCAGGAGCAGAACACCAAGATCGGCTATCTGGAGGACAAGCTGGAGGAGGAGAAGAACGTGTACGACACACAGGTCCTGGAGATGAAACGCCAGCTCATCAGGTGTCGCGGGACCGCCCGGGAACGGGCCCGTGTCAGTGTGCCTATCTCGGTGTCAGTCTGTCGCTGGCATATTTGCAGCGGCGCTGGGATATTGTGCGGGTCCCGCCCCGCAGACATGATCAGAAGGATAGGGGATCAGATCCTGCGTCCTTTTCACACACAAAGTTGCTTTTCTTGTAGCGACCCCGGGCGTGTGACTGAGAGCCCGGGCGTGTGACTGAGACCCCGGGCGTGTGACTGAGACCCCGGGCGTGTGACTGAGACCCCGGGCGTGTGACTGATACCCCGGACGTGTGACTGAGACCCCGGGCGTGTGACTGAGACCCCGGGCGTGTGACTGATACCCCGGACGTGTGACTGAGACCCCGGGCGTGTGACTGAGACCCCGGGCGTGTGACTGAGACCCCGGGCGTGTGACTGAGATCCCGGGCGTGTGACTGAGACCCCGGGCGTGTGACTGAGACCCCGGGCGTGTGACTGAGACCCCGGGCGTGTGACTGAGATCCCGGGCGTGTGACTGAGACCCCGGACGTGTGACTGAGACCCCGGGCGTGTGACTGAGACCCCGGGCGTGTGACTGAGACCCCGGGCGTGTGACTGAGACAACGGACGTGTGACTGAGACCCCGGGCGTGTGACTGCGACCCCGGGCGTGTGACTGAGACCCCGGACGTGTGACTGAGACCCCGGACGTGTGACTGAGACCCCGGGCGTGTGACTGAGACCCCGGCGCGGTGCTGACCGAGACCGTCTGTTCGGCAGGCTCAAGTACTCGCTGCAGGATGAGCTGCAGCGCGAACTGGACGAGGTGAAGGAACACGCCAGCTCGGTAGCGCACCAGTGCCTGGGGTGAGTCGGGCCGATCAGCTCAACTCAGCTCAACTCAGCTTAGCTCAGCTCAGCTCAGCTCAGCTCAGCTCAGCTCAGCTCAGCTCAACTCAGCTCAGCTCAGCTCAACTCAGCTCAGCACGGCTGGCCAGCACGCTAGTCGGGGTACCGCTAGTCGGGGCGGAGCTGGGCTGGGCTGGGCTGGGCTGGGCTGGGCTGGGCTGGGCTGGGCTGGGCTGGGCTGGGCTGGGCTGGGCTGGGCTGGGCTGGGCTGGGCTGGGCTGGGCTGGGCTGGGCTGGGCTGGGCTGGGCTGGGCTGGGCTGGACTGGACCGGGCTGGGCTGATTCGGACCCGACTAGGCAGATAAGTATCCCGTAATCAAGTGTGTACTTCTCTTTACGCATGGAATTGTGTGCCGCTGTTTTACGGGAGGCTGTTGATATCAGGTTTATCATGGAATTGTGTGCCGCTGTTTTACGGGAGGCTGTTGATATCAGGTTTCAATACCAATTCATGCAGCCTTTCCATTTAATCCCTATGTTGAATGTGGCTTCAGAAAAGTAAAGAAGTACATAATAACTTAACAAAGGGAAGGAAGAATCATGCATGTGTTTATACGACATAAGCATTGCTTGTTTCAACAGTTTGAGACGGCATCGAACTGGACAGCATGCACTATGAAGTGTTAGCTTTGCCCTGTTCAGTATTCAAATTCGATAAATAAGAAATGTCGATAAGCACGCCGATAGGTGCACGCCGAGTGATCAGTAGCCGTTCTGTGTGTGAGAGAGCGGTGACTGACAGTCCGACCCGCTGAACTCTCTCTGAACTGAGCCCGCCATGACCGGCGCCTGTCGCAGGACCTATGTGAACCGGGTGCGGGACGAGAACGCCACTCTGCGGGCCCAGCTCAAGGAGCGCATCGACGAGAACAAGCTGCTCGAGTCAGAGTTCCAGCGCCAGAGCCACATCCGCAACGAGCAGCTGCGCGAGAGATCCTACCGCAACGGCATCATCCGCAGGCTGCAGCACAAACTGCGCCAGGAGTAGCTGGATGAAGACAACATGGTGTGTTAATCTCATCATCCATATAGATCCGTGACGGGTAATATATTCTACCAGCAAATACATAAACCAGTAAAGCACCGTAGTTGGCGATCAACGAGCGAGCGCGAAGGAAACGTGTGGGGAATTTGAACACAATCGGCCCAGCCGTTCCAGAGATATAAAATAGAGGTGTGCACGTGCGCACGTGCAAAGCCATCCCAACCCTGACGTGTGGAAAGGCGGCGGCTGAGAGGTCCCTAACCACGCACCAAATTCGAACACAATCGGCTCAGCCGTTCCGGAGATACAGAATAGGGGTGTGCACGTGCGCACGTGCAGAGGCACCCACTCCTGACTTGTGGGGAAACTGGCGGATGAGAGGTCTCTAACCACACACCAAATTTGAACACAATCGGCTCAGCTGTTCCTGAGATATAGAATAGGGGTGTGCACGTGTGCACGTGCGCACGTGCAGTCACCCACCCCTGAGTAGTGTGAAAGTGGCGGCTGAGGGGTCCCTAACCACACACGAAATTCGAACACAATCGGCTCAGCCGTTCCGGAGATACAGAATAGAGGTGTGCACGTGCGCACGTGCAGAGGCACCCACCCCTGACTTGTGGGGAAACTGGCGGATGAGAGGTCTCTAACCACACACCAAATTTGAACACAATCGGCTCAGCTGTTCCTGAGATATAGAATAGGGGTGTGCACGTGCGCACGTGCAGAGTCACCCACCCCTGAGTAGTGTGAAAGTGGCGGCTGAGGGGTCCCTAACCACACACGAAATTTGCACATAATCTGCCCAGCTGTTGCGGTGTTATTGCGAGCAAATACTTTTCAACACCCCTCACGCGGCACGCGCCACGCACATTGGTAGTCACCCACATGAGTCGGCACTGGTCTCAAACATGGTAGGTTGGATGGGGCTGCTCAGCAAAGAAGTTCGCTTGTCAATCGGACGTGCGGTTGCAGAGATATGAGCTTCTCAAAAGCGTCGTCACGGGTCGGGTCGGGCCGGGCCGGGACGGGCCGCTCATAATCCGATTTTTCTCCTACACCACGGAAGGACGAGCGAGCGCTCGTAACCATCAAGATGCATTATGACCAAAGGATTATTGTTTGAACTGATGCAGTAAGGGGCAGGTTACTTGCCTAGTAGGGTGGCCCGGTTTGCGTTTTTTCTTCTTCTTAGAATGTTAGGTCTCACCCCTTTCTGATGCATTTTGGGACACTGATCACGATGAAAACATCAAAATTGAGAAATTCGAGAGAAAATCGATGGCGAACTGGACAAGATTTGGCACCGAGGCGATTTTTGCATATATTTTTTTCATTTTTTCCCCATTTTTATTTAAGTCTTTCTTGCAATACCCTTGTATTCAAATATGAGGACCAGGCGCCGACGATTTTAGCGTTTTTAGCGTTAACGCCATCTATTGAGCGATTCGGTAAACTACTAAAGCATCCTTTCTATTATTGGTGATTGTTGTTCAGGTATTTGAGCTATGGTAATGACAATGGGTGACAAATGGTAAGAAAATAATTGTTTTATCCATCTATGATACATTTCAGTATGTATTTAAGTTATCGCGCTTACGAGAGGTCAAAATGTGCAGAAATCGCCTCAGTGCAAAATCTTTAGTCCAGTTCGCCATCGATTTTGTTTTCTCGAATTTCTCAATTTTGATGCTTTCATCGTAATCAGCATCCCAACATGCATCAGATAGGGGGTGAGACCTAACATTCGAAGAAGAAAAACGCCAACCGGACCACCCTATTGCATAGGGAAGGTGCAAGGCGTGATAATTGCGTAGCGCGCGCGGCCGGTTTCTCGGTGCTTCAGAGGGACGCGGCCAGGCATACGTAGTCGGTCCTTCTCTAAGAATAAAGATGATAGTGGCGAACAGATTATACTTGGTCAGAAGTAGACATTATGACACAGAGAGAGGCGCAGCAGGGCGGCGAGTCGAGTCGGCGGCACACGGCTCAAGTCGCAACACACCAGCGGCGCAGAGAGGTGAGGGTGAAGAGGAGGCCAGAGAGCAGCCCGGCGTCCGAGACCCCGGGTCGAACTCGGCTCTCCCCGACTACAACACGGTGCTTCCACAGCTCGTCACCACTAGTGCCGTCCTTGGTGACTGACTACTATTGGTCAGGGAGTGCGGGTGTCTCAGGGCGGACCTCTGATTGGTGTACCGCACCATCCATGGGATTGATGAACTACAACTCTCCGGCGGGATGAGTGCCGACTGGGCACCGTTCCTATACCCTATGTGGTATGGAATATATGGAATGTGGACCGGATGCGGCTGCACAGTCTGCGTTGGCAGAGAGCGCGGCATTTGATACGGCAGAGCTTTGGGCGACACAAACAGGACCAGGGTATGCTTTGCTGCTGGGTATGAGATACCCACAGACTGTGGGTATGTCTGTGTCGCGCACTGGTCCTGTGGTCTGACAACTGGTCCTGTGGGCCACACAGTTGTCAGACACTCACCTGGAAAAGCAGTGCAGACCTGATGGATGTGTCACCCTCAATGGAAAGTGATGTTACTGGACCCCATAGCCTTGGCTGAAATGCACATGCCACACCCCTATAGTCTTGATTTTGATCTGAGCAGCATTTGCATGGCCTCAGCTGTATGCAGGACAGTGGCAACATTTTGAAGAGCAAAGGAGCGGCTTTCTCTTGTGTGACCAATGCTGCCGACTCGTCTGGTCCATGGCCACATGATCCACCCAGTAGCATGTTTGCATTGGATCAAAGACCTGTAACAAAGAAGAAAGAGCATTGTTACTGCCAAGGTCAGCCATTAGTGCTAGTGAGGAAATGCAGAAAAGCAGAGTGTCCTGGCGGTACCTCAAGGTACTTATAATTGTATGATTTTTAGAAGGTCAAGAGTTTGGGTAGTTTAACCCACTGCACATTTCACCAGGAATGTAACATGACACCACACCACTAATTCCCTACAGCAATTGCATGCACTCACTTGCCTACAGAATTTTGAATGCATCATCAATGACATCAGGAAACTCAATTAATCATCAGCAACTATTGACTTACGATTCAGATGTAGAAGGACTATGGTCATTCAGGGTAACTTTATCCAGCAGGGTAACTTTAGCCAAATGGAAGATCGTAATTTAAGTTAACCCGCGAGTCACTGGGGGGGGGGGGGGGGGGTTAGCCCCCCCCCCCCCCCCCCCTAGGAATATTAATAATATCTCAGCAACTAATGCAGATATCGACGCCAAACTTTCGGTACCTTTCCGGGCTTCATTTTTACACCTTTTGAGCAAAAATAAAGCAATTTCGTCAGAATTTTTTCTTCGAGATATAATGAATTTAGTTACGTCACTAAACACGATTTTGACACCAAAATCAGCTAAACTTTGCCAGGCTGTACAAATGCCGCATTTGAAGCAAAATGCAATCAAAAAACGCTAAAAGGTAGACAATTGCAAGGGCTACAAACCAGCTATCTCGAAATTTCGAAACTTTTGTTTTTTTACCCCAAAAATTGATTTTTTTTTGTTGTTGGAAAAATGCCCACAAAATCGATTTTTTCAAGACATTAAAAAGAAAAGAATATATGTCAGATAACTACATATGAGTAACTTAAAATGCCAAATTTCAAAATGGTAATCTTTTTGACTGACAGCATTGTAAAGTATGGGTAAATTAGGAAGTCATATTTTGAAATTGCTTTTTTGGGCCTTTATTGACCAGATACAGACAAATAACTGCCAGCACTGTATTTTGTTTTATAGATAAAACTGTATAGAAACATGCTTTTATCATTTCGATTTATCAATGTCAAATTTTGACCTTCAGTGACCTGAACTTGACCTGAGCTTGACACTAACTTCACGTACATGAAGTCAGGTAGTAAAATGACTATCACTATCGAATTCTACGCATAAAAGCATCCCTAAAACATGTGCTGCATAACTTTCGTAGATATTTTGTTTGTAAGTGACCTTTTGTGACCTGACCTTGACCTTGATCTTTTCCAACAAGCTCACTTTAGCTCATGTGGGATATGTATCATACCCTTGACAACACTTTGGGTGATTGTAGGCGCAATCGATGGCCATGAATGGCAAGTATTGTACATAAACTAAAATACCTCGATTTTGACGTTTCACTTGACAGTGACCTGACACGTGACCTTAATTTGATTTTATAAGCGTGGGTTAGGTTTATCTCATTGAGCGCTTTCGAATGCCGCCTTGCGCGTCCCGCTGCGATCATTGGTTCGGAAGATACGAGGGGGGGGCTAAACCCCCCCATCCAGTGAGTCGTGTTACAGAATATACCCCAGTGACTGCCGGGTTAATAATGTGCACGTTCTGTTTCAAAACAAACAACATGAACCTCACTTCTGTAATTTACAGAAGAATTTACAGATGTATGGTCAGGTTTGGGCCAGACAAAAATTATTTCGAAAATTAGAAATCATCTTTTTTTACTTTTAAAGTTACCCTTAAAATATATTTTAAAAAACGCTCATTTGATGGTACCATGGCAAATAATTAATGATTTGCCCCATGAAATGAAGTACTTGGGTGCATCCCATAGAGCATCCACCGTTAGAGTACTCAGTTTTAAACTATTTATTTGTTCCCCTTGATTGTAGTTGCAGCTAAAGGTGGAGAGGGGTGGCTATAGTTGGCATCAGGGTAACTTTAGCCAGGAGCGTCGCCACAAAATTTGGAGTGGGGGGGGGGGCAGCCAGGTGGTTGCCCCCCGCTCCCATATGGCTTGTCAAAATCCTGCTGATCTGGGGCCGGAGCGATCTTGGGGGCGCCGATGGCCCTCAGGCCGGTGTCGACGCCCCCAGGGGCGGGGGGGGGGGGCGGCATGACGACCGGTTGATTGTAGGTATGGGATTTGAGATTCGATGTCATAAATGCTGCCCCATGGGTCGGAAATACGTTTTCTAATCCTTATTGTATTTGTATAGTTCAAAGTCACTGCGTAAAGCACCTTCATCGTCGCATCGTACCAGCTAACAATGTACATTGTACAGCAGCTTTACCACGAAACTAAAACAAATGGAAAATGGCAGGATCGCGGGCCGCATGCGCTTATCGATAACGCTGCCGATACTAATTTGAGTCGTATCAATATCATGCCGATACCTACGAGGACTTACTGATACCGATACTGACACAAAGTTTTTCCTTAAACAAATAATATCTAATTCTGACATGTTGTCATTATGTCATTGTCAGAGCCTACTGATGCACTATATTTTCATGTTTTGTGTGCACGCATTTATTGGAAGGGTTTCCCTAGTTGAAGTCGATGGGAACATAAATATAATTGATAATTGTCTGAAAATCGCCCAAGAAACCCGATCTGTAACGCGGAGTGGCTAAAGTTAGCCGATTCTGGGCAACTTTAGCCACCTCGGAAATTTGTTAAAAAAAACAGCAACCTTAAATGAACAGAATCTCAACACTGCAACCACCAAGCAATAGCGTCAGTCTGTCCACTAATTTTGCATGATATATTTTTATTTGTGGCCTTAACAAAAACAGGGCACACCAAAATGTACTAAAAGTATGCTAAAGTTACCCTGAATGACGGTACCATACCACAAGCATGGCAAATGGTAATTTTTCACTTAGCTACGCCACCAGCTACATGAATACATTTTGATTTTCTGTGATTGTTTAACCCTATTTGTAACAGGGGGGGGGGGGATTCCGCCCCCCTCATGTTTTCGAAGATATCTCCAGAACGGCAGGGAGCAGGCCCATGAAATTTTGGGACTTTTCATATAATTGAATACCGCATTTGGAGTCAAAATTTTGAGTTCTTAACCTGAACAGAGGCGGTTCCAGGGCCCAGTTTTGGGTGGGTTCGGAGGCGACATTTGGCGATAACACGGAAATGCGATCTTCACGGTTTCTTCCTAACGGCATCAAGTAAAAAGGAGTTACATCGGTTTACGGTGATTGCAACAAGTGCAAATTAGTTGATGTTAATGAAATATCATAAAAATTGCATGGCAGAGGCGGTTTCAGGGGCTTGAAAAGAGGGGGTTTCCAGGAAGTATGCAATGCTTGGCGGTAAGCCAATAGAGCGATGTAAGCAGCATTTATAGCCATCAAGATGTAAAAGATAGCTTCTACTTCCATTATTTGCATAATTTATTACATATAGAGTTTCAGGGGCGTGTTCAGGCACATGAAAAGGGTGGTAACTGGCATGGAGATGACGATATGCCAGCGATAACGGCGCAATAGACGTTTAGCTTATAATGATATATGCACATATGAGGCCAGAAAAGGGAATAGTCATTTTTTGCAGAGGCGCGCTCAGGAATGGAAGAAAGGGGGTCATATCATTGCAAGGAAACTAAGAGGCATGGGCGTACAATGACATAACATACTGCAGTTTTCGGATGAAACACGCACCACAGGCTACTCTACGAACGATTATAAGATAATAGGCGAGTCCAGGTAAGGTAAAAAGGGGTAAGCAATGTCAATTGAAGTTGTAAGTGAAATAGTCACTGTTGACTAGTTAGTATCATAATAGCGGATAATATACTTATCAAAAGGTCTTGCGCCGTCCCCAGCTTGGATCCTGGATACGCCTATGATGAAGTACAACATGCAAAAAGGAACTATCTACGATCAGTAACATATTTATAGTGCTGGGTAGCAACTTGTCTGCGGTTAATATTTTTCCCAATTTTACCTCCCTTTTTCACTAACCTGGTACCGCCTATGGCAAAAAAAGAGATTTATAACTGTTTTGTCTAATGTCACAATCACATACTATTTCATTTATCAAAAAACAACATCAAAAAATGGTTTTATTACGCATTTACTTCACCCCCATATTGAGTGACCTGCACACGCCTATGATATTTTAGTTTTCAAACGTCACCGTCAATCAATTTCCAATTCAATCTCTATCGATTCCTATTAGTTGTGTTAAAATCGGTCGATAAACATGAAAGCTATGTTGGATCAAAAATACCACTAAATTTTTTAATTTTTGCCCCCCTGTTGCCCCCCTATCCAAAATGTAGGTATTTTATTATTTAGAAATGTAGATCCTGTTGAGGGGAACCAAACACCGTTTCATTTTTTTTTAATCGGACGGGTAGATCTCGAGATCTCCGGGGGGGGGGGGGGGGCGGAATCCGCCCCCCCCGCCCCTGTTACAAATAGGGGTAGCCAGGAGCCTGTTACAAATAGGGTTAATGTGATGATGATTTTCTGTGATTGTTTAATGTGATGATGATTTTCTGTGATTGTTTAATGTGATGATGATTTTCTGTGATTGTTTAATGTGATGATGATTTTCTGTGATTGTTTAATGTGATGATGATTTTCTGTGATTGTTTAATGTGATGATGATTTTCTGTGATTGTTTAATGTGATGATGATTTTCCGTGATTGTTTAACCCGCGAGTTACTGGGGTATACTTCATAACGCGACTTACTGGGGGAGGGGGGGGGCTATTTTTTGCCCCCCCCCCCTCCCCCCTCTGATCTCCGGAACTACTGGACCGAATGTAAAAATTCAAACGGCATTCGATAGCCCTGGAAAATTTATCGAGTGAAACATAATATTGTTGACTTCGAGGTCACCGATGACGTCACAGGTCAGGTCAAGTACAAAATGTTTGACTGTGTCAAAAGGTCTCGATGGATGGAATTGTCGCGCAAAATTGCGATATTAAACTCATAAGCTGTCAATAAATCGGTATGATTCGTGTGTCTGACACTTCTAAGTACCTTTCTAAGCTGTGTATGACCTTGGGTCAGGTCAAGGTCATCCGAGGTCACGAGGTCAAACTGCAGATTACGGTCATTAGGCGTTTTAACACATGTTTATGGGTTTGTTTTTCGTCTAGAAAGCGAAAAATGACCTTAGAACATTGTTTGTTCCATATAAATCGAAGTAAAAAGCAAAAAATGGAAATGCGTTTTTTATGCATGAGAAGATGCTGTGAGAAGTGGTCGATTTTTGCCATTTAAAGGTCATAACTCGGTCATTTTTAAAGATATCGACTTTAAATTTGGTACACATATTCACTGCATACGTTTCGATCACATATATTCCGGTTTTTTGATAATTCTGATTTTTTCTTTAAAAAAAAAAAATGTATTTGGATTTCTCAAAATTTTGAATTTCAGAAAAACTCAAAAATCCGAGATAGCAGTTTGATAGCCCGGTCTATTGCCAGTAATTTGATTTAAGACAATTGAGTTTCTCTTAAACATCGTATCTTTGACAGCGTTTTCCGCAAACCATTATTTTGCAACAAAAACCGAAGAACATGACGTCACTCTGACGTCATTTCCGGTTGATCTATCATAACCTCATATTTTTTATTTTGCCAACTTGTGTCGAATTGATGTGAGAGAAGGTACTGCAAGTTTGGTGACGATACCGGTGTACGTTTAGGAGTTATTGCAAAATAACGGGAGGCGGGGGCAAAAAATAGCCCCCCAGTAACTCGCGGGTTAATGTGATGATTCCAAACCTGATACCCAATTGTGGAGTAAATGAGTCATAATGGCATAATCATTGGCCTAAGCCTGGCCTATGCAAAGGGAAAAAAATGGTGGCAACCCATCTTATTAACCAATTCAAACCTAACTTAATCTAATCTAATATAACTTAACTTAACACGCGCCCTGGGGGGGGGGGGGGGGCGAAATCTCCAAAAAGTTTGCGGTCGTACCACAGCCACAGTTTTTTTGCCGATCGGTTTCAAACTTGCAGGATTTCACAAGGTCTTAGGTAATAGGTATCTACAATTTGAATATCGGTGACCTAAGGTCGGGTCAATTTCGTGACCTCCCCATTATAAGACAATGGGGAAATATTAAAATGCCTCCTATTCCGAGGATATGCATGATATCAGTCCAATTACTTCTGGATCATGTTATCATAGGCCGTTCTTGATGATTCAAGTGCAAATTTCGTTCAGTGACCACTACAGGGTCAGCCGAGGTCATCTGAGGTCACCAACACTTTTTTGGTCAATAACTCACCGACAGAATAAAGATAGAGAAGTGAAACCGGTACCAATGTGTTTGTCTCGTCTCCCAATATACGCGTCCCGAGACATAACCTACTTGGATCACCACTTGACCTTGACCCGAGGTCAAATTTCTAAGTTGACCTAAACTGGTCAACATGAATATGGTTCGAAGCGCATTGACGAGACGAACACGATGGCGTCAATATTACTGCCTTATCGTTATTAGGTAATCGTTATTAGGCGAAAAACTGTTTTCCCATGAATAGCCTTTTTGACTTTTGATGACGTCTGGAGCCTAAACTATCGACCGGAGCTAAAATTTGAGGACACCAGTGATATTTCATATTTCAAGAGCTTTCGATTGTTTTGTTTCCGTTTGTTCCTAGCTATCATAGTTCTCGAGATATTTGAGGGTTTCTGGAACAGTGCTAAAATTGGAGGAAGAAAAAAATGGTATATTTTACCACATTTGACCTGAAGGATAGACCTCAAAAGTCATGAAATTTTCGCAAAACAGAGTTCCCTACCCTACAAATTGTGTTATTGTAGCGCTTATGGGAGCAAAATCTTAGGGGGGGGGGGGGCAGGCGTCGGAATCCGCCCCCCCCCCCCTCCAGTGTGTGTAATTTTCAGAGGCCTTCCAGGGCACGTGTTAACCTAACTAAATCTAGCCAGACCTGACCCAGACTTATAACGACTCAATTTGTTTTTAGTCGATTCAAGTCTGACTCTGTTTCAAGTCTTTTAAGTCTTTCAAGTTCAAGTTTTCAAGTCTGACTGTTTTTTTTTGGGGGGGGGGGCAATTTCCCCAAATCAAACTTTTCAAACATATTCAAAAACGGAAGATATATTGGAGAACCAAGTATGGACGATGCCCTCCAAAAAAGCAAGATCTATATTTTTGACTGACGTATATCTCCCTAAGTACCAGCCTCCTCCTTAACTTGGTTGCTATTTCCAAACACGCCACCCCCACCCCTCCCGATGAACTTCCGCAATAGCTAAGGAAAACAAATAGTGATATCAATGTGAAACTTTAAGCAATTTTTCTCATATCAATTTTACGTCTTCTGTGCAAAAATGAAGCAATTTCGTCGAACAATCTTTGAGATATAGCGGATTTAGTGGTGTCACTACACACGAGTTTAACGAAAACAATCAGCTAAAATGTAACAGACTGTACAAAGTTCATATTTTGAGAAAAATGCAATATAAAATCTCAAAAGATAAAACAAAATAGCATGGGCCACAAAATGGATACCTTAGAGTTTTTCAATTTTGTTTTTTGCCCCCTCCACCCCAAAAAGCCCACAAATTCATTTTTTTTTTAAAGATATTTAAAAAAAAGGTGCAATATATTAGAAAAACACATGGGAAATCCTAAACAAAATTTTAAAACAATATTACCGTTTTTGACTGACTTATGGCTTCTAAAGTACTTGGGTAACTGATGACGTTTTTGTAATGTTATTTATGATTGGGTGTGAACAAATTAACGTCACCGCTGCATTTCTGAGGCAAAACTGCTCCAGAAACATGTTTTTTATATTTATCAATTTCACATTTTGACCTTGTGAGTTGTGACCTGCCCATGACCTGAGTTGTACACTAACTTCACTTAAATGAAGTCAGGTGGTAAAATGCCTATCACTATCGAATTATACGTGTAAAATAACCCATACAACATATGTCGCATGACTTTCGTAAATATTTTGCACATGGTGACCTTTTGTGACATTGATCTTGACCTTGACTTTTGCCAACAATCTTACTTTAGCTCATGCGGGATGTGTATTATACCTTTGAGAGCACTTTGGGTGATCATGGTCTCAATCGAAGGCTTTGGATGGAAAGTACTTATGTCCCATAAACTAAAATACCTCAATTTTGACCTTTGACCTGACTGTGACCTGACATGTGACCTGACATGTGACCTCAATGTGAACCTTTTGAGTATGCTTTAGATTTGTTTCATTGAGAGCTTTCGAATGCCGCATTGCGCGTCTCGCTGCGATCATTGGTTCGGAAGATCCCCAGCCCTCCCCCCCCCCCCCCCAGCGTTCTGCTGGGACCCAATGGCAAGGGCGGGTTAATTGTGCTGACAGATGACAGCCAGAATGGACCAGTGTGGCTAGCTTTCCAAATTTAGCTTGAAAATGACATCTGTACCTACATGAAATATACATCATAGTTTAAAAATGCCTCCATAACTATTAACTATTATCACTTCATTGGCGTTCTTTGCAGAAAGGTTCAAATTAACCCGCGCACTGCAGGGGGGTTGATTCCCCCCCCCCCCCCCCTCAGGTTTTTCAAAGATAGCGAAAAAACGGCGGCGCGCAGCGCCGCCGGGTTTTGGCACACCTGTTAGGACATCAATTGCACACACTTTGACAAAAAAAGAACCTCTGGTCATCTCAGGTCAGGTCACCAGACCAGGTAAAGTGACCCCACTTCCAAAAATGTTTGCAGTTGTGCCAAAGCCAGAGTTTTTCACCGATCAGTTTGAAACTTGCAGGATATCATGAGGGCATAAGTACTTACAATTCGCATATCTCGAAATTTTGATATCGGTGACTTAAGGTCAGGTCAATTTCGTAACCTCCCCAAAATAAGTCAATGGGGAAATATACAAATGCTTCCTATTTCAAGGATATGCATGATATTAGTCCAATTACTTCTGGATCATGCTATTATAGGATATTCTTGATGATCCAAGTGTAATTTTTGTTCAGTGACCCCTATTGGGTCATTTGAGGTCATGTGAGGTCACAATCACCTTTGTGTCAATAACTCCTGACATAATGAAGATAGAGAAGTAAAACAGACATCAATGTGTTTGTCACGTCGATATACGTCTTCCCATATGCAACATGCCCTACTTGGGTCACCACTTGACCTTGACCTGAGATAAAATTGTTAAGTTGACTTAACAAGGTCATTATGTATATCACTCGAAGTGCCTTGACAAGATAAACACAATGACGTCAACAGTTTCCGTTAGCTTTATTAAGTAAAAAGTTAATAGCAAAAACGATTTAGCAAAAAACGGATTTTATTTTTATTTTTGACCTCTGGAGCCTCAAATATTGACCTGAGATCAAATCTGAGGACACCTTAGCGATTGAAAATTTCACTGGCTGGCGTTTGCTTTTTTCCGTTTGTTTCTAACCAGGGTGGGAATTCTACTTTTTTTCGTTGGTGGAGAAGTACATATCTTCGCAAACAAAGAGTACAAAAATAACCTGATGGTAGGCCAAAAATAAATACTGATATACTAATGAATAATGATGAATGATAAACTACAAAACTAAATTCCCCAGATCAAAATGTGCTGACAATTCTTGGTAAGTACCTATGCATTCATGCAGAAAAGCAATGTATACCTACCTAAGCACACATTTTCTTTTTCAGGACAACAATTCAGAACAATGCCAGAAAACTGTTACATCAACATGGGGCCTGGCGGTCATAACCAGGAAATGTGTCCATGTAAAATGAGTCACTTTTAGTGGGTTTTTTTCCAGTCTGGCTCTCCAACCGAATAACATTTCAAATCACGAACTGGCCTTCATATCATATAATTAAAATTATTTAAATGCTACTAAAAAAATACCCACCGTGAGATCAACCCCACAATAATCAGTAATCACAACTCATGTGTGTGCCGTGTGTGCATCACCCACAAACAATGACAAAGGAATTTTCCAAGGACATTTCCCTACTCGCTACTATTCTATGAGAGAATGACAAACGTCACGGGTACAAGGGAGCTAACGGCTATCCATCCTGGTACAGCTCTCAATCAAGCTAGTCGATTGGTCAAAACCGAATAGGCTTCTGACGTCACAAATGTAAGTCAACATGTTACAGAGATAACAGCATCCCAGTGTGTTTTGCAGTCAGCAAAGTAATTGTTACTCTTTTACAGAGTACTTGTTCTCCCTCTGAGGCTGGAAAATAATTGGTGGGGCAATTGGAGTAGGTCACACTGTGTTGTGGCATAGGGACCTACTCTAATTACATTTGTACTCCCAATAGTTGTACTCTCGTCAGTCTCTCAGGTCGATATCTCCGGAACCGTTCCACGCAGCGCCATGAAATTTGGCACAGCTATTGATACATCTCTTTTGCATCTTCTGACTAAATTTTATGTCAGGGTCATGTCAGGTCAGGCCACCAGGTCACGTTAAGTGACCCTACCTCAAAAACGAATCAGAACACTACCACAGACAGAGTTTTGGAACGATCTATTTGAAACTCATGAGGTATGACAAGGTCATCAGGAACTACAATTCGTCTATCTCTATTTTTATTTAAAAAAATCAAGGACTAATGATAAAATCAGTCAGGGGAGGATCCGTGGGTTGTGGGGATGGGGGAGCAAATCCAGTGGCGTATTTCCAAAAAGTTGTTGAGTGGGGGAGGAGAGGGGGGGGTAGCGGGCCGTCAGCCGTCAAGTTGTTGACCTGGGGTGGGGGTTAGCAGACCGTCAGCCGTCAGCGATCTATATTCTATTCCCCAGCCTCTACGCTGTGGCTGTTGTGTTGCGATGTTACGATAAATTAATTGCCGAGACTCTTTACCAATTGCGACGCTTTCAGCGCAAATAACCTGCATGAAGGGCACGGTGGAGATTTGTTTTTGCTGACGGTGTTTGCCTTGTGAGTTGGGTTTGTTCACGGAAACTTTATAACTTTGTTTGGTTTGTTAACAGTTCAAGTTGGGACTTGGGTTTGTCTTTGCCTAAGCTTTTATTTTAATCCAGTGGCAGTGGGTGGATGGAGGTAATTGTGGTGTTGGCTATAATTCAGTCCAACTTTCCAAGCCAGAAGTCAACCTTTTATGAACAGGTTTTCTCTGCAACAAACACTTTTATTAGTTAATAAACAATACATATTTCTGAGTACAAAAAAAAATCCATTTTTACCAGTCACAATTTGGGAGTACAAAATGTGTTGGTGTATATGGAAACAACAAACGTGAACTTTTCCAACACTGTTTCTAACTATCATCGTTTCTGAGATATATGGGAATTTCTGGAGCGATGTCCTAAAACAGGAAAACAAACTGGAAAATTTGACCTTTGATGACCTCTGGTGACCTCAATTTTGACCTGACCCAAAGGAATACTGACATACTTCCGATAGAACATGTATCAAATGCCTTTTTCCGCTTCTCGCTACGTAGCGTAGTTTTCGAGATCTCAGGGGGGGGGGGGCGGAAATCAACCCCCCTGCAGTTCGTGTTCGGCGCAAAGCCCCTGCAGTGTGCGGGTTACTATGACATGACATTCATTCATTAGTCATTTACTTGGTTTAAGGTTTTGGAGTAATGTCCAACACTTTACACTAATCCATGCTTTTTCCAGTTCATCTAAGTCCCAAAATATATGCTGAAAACTGGGTAAGTGAATATCTATATGCTGTGCGATTTTCAAAGATGGGATCAATTCAGCAAAACTAGCAGTAGATTGTGTCATAAAAATGTGCATGCTTTTATTGAGAAATAGGCCTATTTGACCTGCGTCGGTTTCCGCTACTGTGTGTCTTCTTTCATTTTCAGCATCTCGCGACTCGCAGTGATCATGATACTTGTCATCGAAAGCTTTGCTAATACCTATAATATAAAACATTGTTTGAGTTCTTATTTTCATTATGCACCATCTGTCATGGATCAATTACAATAACTACATATGTATTGTATATGTCATGTGTGTGCATCTGGCCGCATGGCCTATAACAGGGGTGTAGCCTGTAGCTTCTCCAGAAAAGTTTTTTTTTTGGGGGGGGGGGCTGGGAAAAATCACTTTAAGTACCATGAAAATCCATGCAAATACAGATTTATTCCCAGACTTGACCCACTTCCTCGTCCAAGTGGGGGAGGGGGGTGAAGCCACCTCAACTGAATAAAATCCTACATCCCTAGCCTATAACTTGCACAGAACAGTTCAAATGTGCATCTCACCAAAAATTATCACCTGTTTAAACTTGCCCCCCCCCCCCCCCAGTGGCTGTTTTTTGCCTCAACTGGGGGGGGGCAGGAGCTGTGACTGGGGGGTTTTGCCCCCCTAGTTAACATGTTAGACAAGTCCCTGCGAGCGGGTGTGAAGCGCCTGTGAGGTTTCTCGTCAACTTACTAGACAAATTTACATTTGACCCTGCCTGACCCGGCCATACAGACACTTTTCGGAAGCTAATAACTTTGCAACACTGCTCCGATTGAGATCGGGTTTTCACCATTGGATAGGACCATCAAATACATTTTGATATTGTTATGGTGCATTCTGATAGGGGCGGTACCAGTGTGTGGCACCCACAGACATCAAAATGAACAAAAATCATTATTGATCAAAAATTATTTATCTAAGCATTCGTTTTTTATACACTGAAGCATGCAGCGCTCAGGATGTACTCTCTTTTGGCAGATTCAAGAAAGATCATGTACAATTAAATAAAACTTAATTTTAATGTTGGCATGCATGGAGGCCCAACAACTTTTATGGGGGACTAAAAGGACTACAAGGGCTGTGGCCTGTGTTACTACCAAGTGTGCTCCCGTACCATTTCATATTCCAAACCTGTTTTAGCTTTACCAGTGTGCGCCCGCTCGGTCATCGCCCAAAAAGGCTTTTACTCGTTGATAATGCAAAATGATGCATGCCTCAATTTGAAATGCTAATCAGTCAGTAAAACCATCTGACAAGTTCATCCATACCCTGCATACCATGAGTCAGCCAACATGAATGTGGTTTTTCGCGTGCATCGTGATCGTGACCTATCTATACTAAACTTGACTTCCTATATTTTATGTGTAAATGTCTATCATCTTTATCTACAATGTACAGGGTTGATGATACCCACTATGTGGACGAACCCACGGTAACTTAATGACGAATCCATAATAAACGAATACGAATAGGTACGATTTTTATTTTATTTTAATAAATTTAGTTCGAATGTTTTGTGTGGATGGATTTCCGAGGTCAGGACCCGCGCTAAGCATAGCTTGTTGCGCAGGCCCTGACCCCACCACCCGATCGCGCAATTCCTGTTGGCAGGCAGAATTTAGCATAGAATTACGAATGCTACCGACATCAATATAATATCTAGACAACGTTATTATAGTCTCTATGGCCTTGAACGTTATTAAGTTACCTTGTAGATAACCAACTCGCGCATGTCAGTGACGAATACCCAAGGCCGTATAAGAGAGGTAGTCATCCGGGAATTTTAGCGCCCCAATCCCCAACATTAGCGTGACGTCACTGGTGCTCTGGTCCGACTCGGCTGTCGCCGCACGCGGCTCGGTGCAGTGCGAATATTTCGAACGGGATACGGATAGTTGCGCCAAGGATGCTGAGGGGGAGGGAGACGGCCATACGCTGCCCCGGCCTGGCTGAGGAGTGAAACGGCTATACGCTGCCCCGGTCCGGCTAAGAGAGGGGGGGGCATACGCTGCCCCGGTCTGGCTGAGGGCCGAGACGGCATACGCTGCACCAGTTCGGCTGAGGGCGAGACGGCCACATGCTGCCCCGGTCTGGCTGAGGGCGATACGGCCATAGGCTGTACCGGTCCGGCTGAGGGGCGAGACAGCCGTACGCTACCCGGTCTGGCTGAGGGATGAGACGGCCACACAATGCACCGGTCCGGCTGAGGGGTCGACGGCCGTACGCTGCCCCGGTCCGGCTGATGGGCGAAACGGCCGTTCGCTGCCCCGGTCCGACTGAGGGATGAGACGGCCATACGCTGCACCGGTCCGGCTGAGGGAGGAGACGGCCCAGGGGCGGATCCAGAAAATCTTCAAGGGGGGGGGGGGGGGTCATCAATTGCAGTGGTGCCCCTACCTATACCCAAATTTGAAAACTCAACAGATTTGGTCCACTATATTTTGAGGGTGCCCCGATTCCATTTTTTTGTGTTAATTGACAACGTTGGCTATAGGTATTTGCAATATCAGTCGTACCCTTTCTATCATTTAAAGTGCCGCGGATGGTGCTAAAATATATTATTTGTACAGTCAAGGGCGCCCCTGCAAACGGCTGGTGAAGAATTGACCAAGATAAAAGTCGAGGTTCGTGACCAGGGGGAAGGGGGGGGTTGAAAGCCGTTTTTTTACAAGCAGTAAATCTTATGCATCGATACACTATTATTGCGCCGCGAAGCGGCGCCAAAATTTGAGGTTTTGAGCGGGTTGGAGAACCAATTTTTGGTATTGGAACCAGCATGCAGGGTAAAAACAAGGAAATATGTCTGGAGCAAAAGGTGGTGTCAAAAGACATGTTTTCCCCCCTATTTAAGGCCAAAAGTGGGGCCATGACCCCCATATCCCCCCTGCGGCCGCCAGTGTGTACAATCTATACTAGACCCTTGTGTACTGGAAAAGAACACTGATTGATTTGCACCGCGTAGCGGCGCGGATTTTTTTGGCTTTATTTTGGTGGTGCCCCGGCGTTGTGGTGTCCCCAAGGCGCGGTGGTGCCCTCACGGCCCGATGGTGCCCCCACGGTGCGGTGGTACCCTTGGTTCAAAGAATACTTAATTATTTGCGCCACGTAGCGGCGCAGATTTTTTTAAATTTATTTTGGTGCTGCTCCACGGCCCGGTAGTGCCCCCACGGCGCGGTGGTGCTCC
>JAXIVJ010008008.1:22500-57640 GCA_036785665.1 Chirona hameri | reverse complement strand
GAGTTAGGAAGGGTGTTTCAGAACCAATCAGATTGGGACCATCCCAATGACGTCATATTGGCAGCATTTGGTAGCAATTTCATTCCTATGGCCCACTAAAGGGATAACAACCTTCTACGTCAGAGTTGAAATCAGGAGCGTGGCAATTGAGACAAAATAAGCCTGATCGAAAGGGAGTAAAAAATCAAAATACAGAAGGTATTTTTGGGAGGTCTTTCAAGGGATGTGGACGGGGTGCAAGCAATTCTTGAATATGGATAGGGAATTTGCTATTGCTATTGCTGCAA
Source organism: Chirona hameri (assembly GCA_036785665.1). Lineage (NCBI taxonomy): Eukaryota > Metazoa > Arthropoda > Thecostraca > Balanomorpha > Balanidae > Chirona > Chirona hameri. The sequence goes on along the minus strand of JAXIVJ010008008.1, from coordinate 57,353 downwards.
TTGCTATTGCTATTGCTGCAAACCAAGTGTTTAAATCAGTACATAACATTTTATATCAATAATGAATTAGAGCGAATAACAAACTTGAGGCAGGGTGAGGCATTTCACTTTGACATTTCTGAATCTACTGACTAGTATGTCCTGAATGTGAATCTGCCTATTTCATTTTCATTGCGAATGAAAATCAGGTCTTTGGGATGATTGATACATTGTTGGACTGATTTTGGTGAGTGCTTTGTTTTAAGAAAAGTGTTCTTACAAGGTTTGATTTTGGTAAATTATGGTGACTGTATCATTGGAATCATTGGAAAACGTGCAACTCCAGCCATTTTGCAACAGTGTTGTATACTTATGTTGGAAAATAGGGTTAGCGCATACTTATTTCCATTGGGGATTCCTTTAGGGATCCTTTCAAGATCAGAAAGTGCCCTGCCCTTTTGACGTCTCCAATAATAATTTCCATTGATGGTAGTAAGATCCGCCATGACATGATTAATTTGTTCTGATACTGAACAACTCATATAAGGTGATTTCAAACAATTCAAACTTATGATATCTAGGTATGTTAATTGTGACACATGGTCCATGCTATACATTCCTATATACTTCATAGCAATGCCTTTTTACTTTTATTTTTGACATTTTCTTATCTCTTTGAGAAAATGTTGTAAAACATTGGTAGGACCCAGAGAGGCATTGGTAGGGCCCAAATGAATATTGGTATAGGGCTTGGGCCCTACCAGGCCTATATAAAACGACGCCCCTGATACCTACAAACAAATGTGTTTATATGTGTGTGGTGGATGCAGATTTGTCAATGATTCATATTTGTCATGAGTCGATCCACAGTGATTCACGGACCATAATGAATGATTCAATCATGATTCAATCGCTCAACATTACCATAATTAATGATTCAATCATGATTCAATCACTCAACATTACCATAATGAATGATTCAATCATGATTCAATCACTCAACATTATCATAATGAATGATTCAATCTTGATTCAATCACTCAACATTAAAGGGAAGTGTCGACTCCTTTGTCTAACTCCTTTGAATTTGAATGTGCGACTCTAAGATTTTATGAACGTGATAGGGAGGTCATGCTCTACCTGTGTGCCAATTTTCATGCACATCAGAATAGTGTGCTGTTTGACCTTAAACATATGACCTGCTCTAAATCCTTTGATTTTGAATGTGCGACTCTAAGATTTTACCAGAATGATCACTAGGTCGTGATCTATGTGTACCAATTTTGAAGCCAATCCAAATAGTCCGCGAATGTATTTCCGAATGTGAATGTGAATGTGAGCCAATTGGACACGCGTGTTGTTTATTTTGATTATAAAATGATATTTATAATATTTATTATAATAGCAAATTCCAAGTTCCAAAAGCATTAATGACTTTACGTTTCACTTTAAGCGAATAGAACATTTATTTTGATTTTGCATTAGGTATTATTTTTTATAAAGCATGATGTGGAATAAAGCGGCGCCGATGCGACAGTGATATTTGGGACATGCGGAGGTCATGCAAATGTTTGTTTATGATTTAGTTTTTGATATGGTATAGCCTAGAAATTAGGAAAAGGTGGCTACCTTTTGATAATTTTTCGTGTGAAAAAGGTGTGCGTGTACTGTGTGATTTATGAACCAAAGTATGAGTTAGTTACCTTTTCTAAGTATTTAGGTACCTACCCCTAACCCTACCAGTTCCAAGGTAGGGTTAGGGGTAGGTACCTAAATCAGCTCAATCAGCCTAGTTAGGGCTGATTGAACAGTGGCTTTGTGCCCACTGGAGTTGGACTTTGTACAAAGCCTCGCTTTCTTTACGCATAGATGAATTACAGGCTACAGCTCAGGACAAAGAGCTCATATAATTGGCCATTAAGTGCCTGGTTTGTCCACAGGGCACAGATGAATGCTGGGCCGCTGGCATATTTTGTGGACAGTTTATGCTGTTCGACCAAAAAAGAATGATTCTTTGAGCAATGAATGCTTCAATCAGCCTATTTTCTCTGTATGAATGATTCAATCAGTGACTCACAACAGGTTTGCGCATGAGGTGAATCGATTCATGAGTCATTCATTTGAAATAAGAATGATTCAATCAAAAGTAGTCGATTCACATTGAATCATTGACAAGTCTGGGTGGATGTACATAAATATTGCAGCTACCGGTACTAGCCACTCATCAAAAGGTGTGCCTTTTCAAGACGAGTGTCGGTATTATTTTCAATTGGAAATCCAATGAAAATTGACAAAGCTATGGCCAATACTATTTCTAGCTTATAAACACTGCTGCGTTTCGGTGGCGGCCGGTCCAAATAGCAAAAACGTTGTTCTATTACCCTGGCGAAAACGAAGTGCGGTAGGAATACTAATGACGCATGCGAAACGTCACAAGATGTGTCCCTTTAAAATATGACCAAATGTACCCAACGGTGTTTGCGTTGAAACTCAGCAACTAGGTCGTTTTGGAAGGAAAAATTTGAGATTTGAAAATTTATCAGTACTCCCGACAATCTGGCTATCTCAGTTAAAAACTAATGTTAAAGGTGTACTATTCCCTGTAATTAACTGAACTGGAACTGGAACTGCATAGGACATAATTACCTATTACCCGTCAAGGGATCACCGCCCCACCAACTCCGGTACGTCGGTGACTTTTCCCATCTCCCACATATGTCATATGCATAGCTAGCTGACATCTCCGGAATGGAGGTATCCGCACCAATTCAGCACGTGAATTAACTGGGACTTTAAAAGGGATTATACGGGTTTCCGTCCTGAAAGTAAATGTACTCTTTTGCAGTTGTATGAGCTTTAACCCGCGCACTGCAGGGGGGGGGGGTTGATTTCCGCCCCCCCCCCCCTCAGGTTTTTCAAAGATAGCGAAAAAACGGCGGCGCGCAGCGCCGCCGTGTTTTGATACACCTGTTAGGACATCAATTGCGCACACTTGGAGAAAAAAATATGTTCGGGTCATCTCAGGTCAGGTCACCAGACCAGGTCAAGTGACCCCACCACCAAAAATGTTTGCAGTTGTGCCAAAGCCAGAGTTTTTCACCGATCATGTTGAAACCTACAGAATGTCATGAGGGCATCAGTACTTACAATTCGTATAACTGAGAATTTTGATATCGGTGACCTAAGGTCAGGTCAATTTCGTAACCTCCCCATAATATGTCAATGGGGAAATATACAAATGCTTCCTATTTCAAGTATGCATGGTACTAGTCCAATTACTTCTGGATCATGTTATTATAGGATATTCTTGATGATCCAAGTGTAAGTTTTGTTCAGTGACCCCTATTAGGTCATTTGAGGTCATGCGAGGTCACCATCACTTTTTTGACAATAACTCTCGACATAATGAAGATAGAGAAGTAAAACAGACATCAATGTGTTTGTCTCGTTGAGACACGTCTTCCCATATGCAACATGCCCTACTTGGTTCTCCACTTGACCTTGACCTTAGGTCAAATTGTTAAGTTGACTTAACAAGGTCACCATATATATATATATATATATCATTCAAAGCGCCTTGACAAGATAAACACAATGGCGTAAACAGTTTTCAGTTATCTTTATTAAGTAAAATGTTAATAGATTTAGCAAAAAAACGATTTTTTCCCTTTTTGACCTCTGGAGCCTGAAATATTGACCTGAGATCAAATCTGAGGACACCTTAGCGATTACAAATTTCACTGGCTGGCGTTTGCTTTTCCCGTTTGTTTCTAACTATCATCGTTTCTGAGATATATGGGAATTTCTGGAGCGATGTCCTAAAACAGGAGAAAAAATGGAAAATTTGACCTTTGATGACCTCTGGTGACCTCAATTTTAACCTGACTTAAAAAAACACTGAAATACTTTCGATAGAACATGTATGAAGCTATCAAATGCCTTTTTCCGCTTCTCGCTACGTTGCGTAGTTTTCTAGATCTTAGGGGGGGGGGGGGCGGAAATCAACCCCCCCCCCCTGCAGTTCGTGTTCGGCGCAAAGCCCCTGCAGTGCGCGGGTTAAACACGTTTAAGACATATAACAGGGACCTCAATGCTCATTTAGTCCATTATTTCAGCAATTATCAGCGTTAAAACTTGGGCGTTTTTCGAGACTAGCATCAGATAACGAGTACTTGATCGGCACTACTGTCCACCACTTTTATCTTAAGATCACTTTTAGAGTTTTGAATTATCTGCAAGTCCTACACTGGATCAGAAAATTATTATGCAATTCAAAACTGACGGGACTTTGTATTACTACACACTGTTCGTTGAGGTTTTGTGTTGTGGTTTTCTTATCTCTGGCCTTTAGGGTTGATAATTTGGTGGTGGCGTATTAATTTTTTTGGCATGAAAATTCATGAAAAATATAGAAGTTTATGGGAAAACTAGGTAACTGCTGGTGTCGTTGGAACAAAACAAGTTTATTTTCTTTCAAATATTGCTTATTTTACCGGAAATATGCCATAAGTGAGGTGTTATTAGCACAAAAGAGATGACTGGCTCTGCCTCAGTTGTGCTACTTGCACCCATGGGGTGCTACTTGCACCCATGGGGTGCTACTTGCACCCATGTTACTACTTGCACCGATGGGGGCTTAATGGCTACAGGAACGGTCTAATAAAATGCATCCAATTTCCAAATACCCCAAGCCAATGATTATCGTTATGTAATCATTGCTCCAAGCACATAACAATTATATTCCACGTCTCTGATGCGTCAGGAATGGCGCTGTGTAAACAGCTGCTAAATAATAAAACCTTTACCTTTTGGCGTCGAGCAAAACATTCTGTATATTTGTAAATGGAACAGATAAATGTTTATTTTAAAGTATCACTTGCTTTTAGGTTAACGAGGAATACAAAAAATCCGCCCATCAGGTACCTTCTTTGCCAGCATTGAGAGGATTGAGGGCTGGCGTGTGTCGGCCTTGGCCGACGCGGGTGCATGGGCATAAGATGTTTTCTCCTCCCCCTGTTCCACATCCATCGTGGCCATCGGTGTATCGCAGTAGCGCATCACATTTATCACACTGAACAACCTCCTGCCTCACGCCGCCGATAGAAGCCAGCCCGAATGATTCCCAAACGTCCGAAGAGCCCCTCTGTCCTTCCCGTGATTTGGTTATTCTTTCGGGGTTACTGGCAAAAATGTGCTTTACATTAGCTGGTGAGCACATCCCACGTGCCTCAGACATGTTTACTTTCCAAAAGGCACGAATTAAAGTGAAATAAGAACTTAGAAATGTGATTATATCCCACCACAACCTCCTTGTAGGCTGTGAGTGTTGACAAACACAGATGACCCTGAAAGGTTTGTGAATTGTGATGTACACAAAGCCATGTGATTCTCAAGGCCAACCTCAAGAGTTTTATTTAATAACAAAGTCTGAGAAATGTGTTGATTTGACGCACAATCTATATTGTGCGTGATATGTACATTGTACAAGCTTAAAGTAAAACTTAAAAATAAAAACAACATAGATTATATATTTTAGTACGAGTAACGTGCTTTATAGTGTAGTGCCGTGCATAGTGATTTGCTTGCGGCGTTGACCCTCTGCTTACTTTATCGGGCAAGCGCGCCGTAATTGACGATGGAGCGCCACAGCTGCCGAATCCGATACGCGTGATTTGTTTTTTCTCATTGCGCTTTCATGCAAATTTGTTAGTGTCCTGGGAAATTGTAACGTCTGTCAAGCTGGCAGCAGATTCATATTCGCGAATCTGCTGCTGCCAGACAGACATTCGCCGGGCTCGAATATACTGCTACTGGCAGCAGATTCGGTGAATGTCAGTCAGCTGGCAGCATATTCGTGAACAACTTCCGCGGCCTTTTTGGCGCATCTTAGACGCGAGCAGCAGATTCAGATATTCGCTGGGCTCGAATATACTGCTACCAGCAGCAGATTCGGCGAATGTCTGTCAGCTGGCAGGATATTCGTGAACAACTTCCGCGTTGCTCCACCTTGCAACTGTCGTTATGTATATTAGTATAGGACAGTTGCAAGTTGGAGCAACTTTGAGGTTAGAAGTGCCACTCACTGACTGCTTCAAGTCAGTAATACGTTGATCAATACCTACTTACCTAGAAGGTACCCATCTCTCACCGAACAACTCAACTCAAACACATCACGTTGCGAATCTGCTGCTGGCGTTCAGATGATGCGCGAAAAATGCCGCGGAAGTTGTTCACAAATGTGCTGCCAGCTGACAAGACATTCGCCGAATCTGCTGCTGGTAGCAGTATATTCGAGCCCGGCGAATATCTGAATCTGCTGCTCGCGTCTAAGATGCGCCAAAAAGGCCGCGGAAGTTGTTCACGAATATGCTGCCAGCTGACACGACATTCGCCGAATCTGCTGCCAGTAGCAGTATATTCGAGCCCGGCGAATGTCTGTCTGGCAGCAACAGATTCGCAAATATGAATCTGCTGCTAGCTTGACGGACGTGAAATTGTAAGAGGTTCTGTGTGCTACCGATTCTCGGAGTTAAAGAATCAAGTTGGCCTTAATGTGACATACCGACTATTTTGGGGTGAGAGATTTCGTTATTTTAATATGTGGTTGGCTTCAATCAGGTGAGATGACACGAATTCATGTTTCCAGGAGCTGTGGCTTACAGGCCAGGCATGACATAAATTTAAATTGTATTGTTATCTTTGTCTGCTCAGAGACTTAGCTTTGAGGACCTGCAAGTGAGATTGATTTTCAGTTTGTAAATGCCTATTGCCGAGAGCTGTATTTCAAAAGGTTATTCCTGCAAATGTGTGCATATCTTCTGTGCAGCGTGATGGCTTGTAATTAAAAAAAAGGTCAGGTGAAGAAAGGTGTAAAAGGTCAGGTGAAGTCCGCCCCTGTAGCTCAGTGGGAGAGCGCTGGACTTCTGACCTATCCCGGTATTGGCAGCCCGGGTTCGAGTCGCTTCGGCGCTCGCTATTTGCTCCTGACTGGGATGGCCTGCGGCCGGTGGCAGCGGTCGCACTCAAGGTCAAGTGACGTCAGTGAGCGGGGCGGACCGTGTCCAGGTATGTCGGGCACGTAAAACTTTCGTCTCTAAATTCTGCCGGCCAACAGGAATTGCGCGATCGGGTGGTGAGGTCAGGGGCTGCGCAACAAGCTCTGCTTAGCGTGGGTCCTGACCTCGGAAATCCATCCATACAAAACATTCCGACTGAATTTATTTTTAAAAAAAGAAAAAAAGTAATTAATGTCAGCTAGAATCTGACTGCCATCTTTTTTGTTTGTTTAATTTTGTCCATTTCTTAGTGTTTCAAATGCCAGTGTTGATGCTTGATTACTTTGATACTTTAATATGCTTTCAGTGGCTTATGTATGAATCGTGTAGGTACTCCGTATTAGGTATTAGGTAACCAATACCATACATTTCATTCATGCTTATTGATTTTCCTACATCGATCCTACTTCAAGGTATTGGCAGTTGTCCTGTTGCTGTCTAGCAATGTTCTAAAATAGAATGTTCTAGCAAGTAGCAAAGTATACTTTTAGGATACAAATTACAAAACTATTTCATATGTTGAAATTGTGAAAATTACGCTTGCCGTGACCAAGCTGGGACTCAAATTGACCTGGCTGCTAGCACGCCGTGACCTCTGAACTAGGTCAGCCGCCGTGACCGGGGCCGTGACCAAGAAATTATAATTTTCTGCATCTCTAGTGGCAGCCCGAGTTCGAGTCAAAGTCAAAGTCTACATTGTCAAAGCCGTGTACTCCTCTCAGACGTTACTAGCAATTAGCATACACTAAAAAAAAAACAATGAGAACTTTCACTAGTCTTCCTTCGAGAGCCTTACGGACGCTCGACTAGCAGACCACCTCTACCACCACAGGACCCTCTAAAAGGCAAGCTAGCCCTCTAGCCCTCTACAGGTCGGCAGGGCCCTCTAAATGCCGACAGAGGCCCCCTCTACAGATTGGCAGGACGATCTACAGATCGGCAGGGCCCTCTAAAGATCGACAGAGGGCCCTCTCCAGATCGGCAGGGACCCTCTACAGATCGGCAGGGCCCTATAAAGGCCGGCAGAGGGCCCTCTACAACAGGAAGGGGCCCTATAAATGCCGACAGGGGCCCTCTGCAGATCGACAGGGCCCTTTAAAAGCTGGTAGAGGGCCCTATCCACACTGGCTGGGGCCCTTTCTACGTATTTACATATACATGCCTTTAACCCGCGCACTGCAGGGGGTTTGCGACGAACACGAACTGCAGGGGGTGATTTCCGCCCCCCCCCCCCCGAGATCTCGAAAACGACGCTACGTAGCAGCAAGCGAAAACAGCGTTTGATAGCGTGATACAAGTGCCATCGAAAGTATTTCAGCATTTTTTTTTAGGTCAGGTCAAAATTGAGGTCATCAAATGTCAGATTTTCCAGTTTTGTCCTGTTTTAGGACTTCGCTTCAGAAATTCCCATATATCTTGGGAACTATGCTAGCTATAAACAAACGGGAAAAAGCGATCGCCAGCCATTGAAATTTGCAATCGACAAAGTGTACTCAAATTTGATCTCAGGTCAATATTTTAGGCTCCAGAGCATGGGCTCCGCCACCGGGGGGGACGGGGGGACATGCCCCCCCCCCCACTTCAAAGTTGGGGGGGACAGTGTCTGTGGGGAGAACAGTGACATTCCTAAGTGATGACGTCACTAAAGTCATGGTCCGTGGCCTTCAACACACGAGCCGACGGGGAAATCGTTGTTTTGGGGATGGCCCCATGAAGATCCTACTGGGAAAATGTTGGCTTGACTTGCCTTGCCTTTATGGATTGGTAGAGATGTGCTGATTCCAAAACTAGGTCAGTTTGGTCATATAGTGCCAGTCATAAGGTCTTGGTCATACAGCCTTAGTACAGCCATACAGCTTCAGAATCTGTGACGTATGATCTGCCTAACCTTTTGTTATAGCAACCTTGGTTAGTACTACAGAGTATATAATAATGGCACCTACTAATACTCAGTCATCATGTACATGAACACCTGAACAGGGGCGTCATGTCCTGCAAATGATTGGTAGGGCCCCAATGCTAACCTGATAGATTTGAAGGTGAAAATGACGTTACATGGTCATTCTTACCATGCAACGTCATAGGCCTAATGTTAAATTGGTAGGACCCTCCTACTTTGTACTTTATTTTAGAATCATTCACAGGAAATTCAAAGTTAAAACCCCTACAAACAGTTTATGGGACTGGAAGTGTTTTCAATATCGCTGTCAGACATATAACAGGATTACATCTTACCCAGTTGAGAACATTTTCAATCAATATTTTGATCCGTTTTGTCGAAGCAACACCCCACTCACGAACGGCGCCACCTAACCAAGGCCGTATAAGTACACCTAACAGGTTAGTTCACACAGCTCACACGTTACATCTTTCAATTCGAAAGCTACCATTTATTTAATGACGTATGCAGTTTCCAAACTGGCACCAAATTACATTTGTTTACATTTATGGCTAAAAGCTTGCATTTGTACGTTGCATTTCGCGTACATAAATGGAAAAGTATTGTATTTGAGCATATTAATGATTACAACTCTCTTTGATATTATGGCCACTGGGCAATGGCTACGTCATTGGTTTACAATGATCAATCATTTGTCGGCATAGATGATATGTGCCTGTTCCAGTAGCGCTTCTAACCTCTTCTAACCTCTTTCAAGTTGCTCCAACTTGCAGTCCTATCCTATTACATACAGTTGCAAGTTGAAGCAACTTCGAGGAGGTTAGAGGAGGTTAGAGGCGCCACTGGAACAGGTCCTTAGAGCCTGCTCGCGTCGCGTCACGTAATTTTGTTGATAGACAAAGAAGTGACACATAGCTATTGCTTTGAAATTCGGTGTGGTCATCGGCATATATTTTTCTGGACATTAAATTGGGTTCAAAGACGAGCCCATGCTCCGAAACTATGGGACCGATCTGGGTCATTTCTTCACCATTGATCGCTGATGTGACCAAAACGGTGCCGTTTTTTTACAGATTGGTCCACTCTAAGTAGACCGAATTAGACCAAACCCACCAAAAACCGTTTTGGGGTTTTTTGGTCAAATTTGGTCCACTTAAATTGAAGCAAAATGGATACAACTCAGACAGATCCTGTTTTGAACGACGCCGGATCGAATGGTGAAGAAATGACCCAGATCGGTCCCATAGTTTCGGAGCATGGGCTCGTCTTTGAACCCAATTTAATGTCCAGAAAGTATATGCTGGACATCGTCCACTTATCGCTAGATGTGGCACTTCTTTGTCTACCAAAAAAAAAACGCGACCAGCCCCCAATCGAAAATGCAAATGGCGGCACTGCGCAGTCACACCTGACGCGACGGCCTGGGATGCTGTTATCTCCGTAACATGTTGACTCACATTTGTGACGTCAGAAGCCTATTCGGTTTTGACCAATCGACTGGCTGCATGAAGAGATGGATGGCCGTTAGCTCTTGTGTTAGCTCACTTGTTCCCGTGACGTTTTGCCATTCGCTCATATAATAGTAGCGAGTAGCAAACTACAGCGTCATTGCTTGTTAATGTCGGACACAAGTGAGTTATTGTGATGATTTCCAAGCAGTTACGCGCCCTAATCCACCAATAACAATTGAATTGATCTCACGGTGGGTATTTTGTTTTGTGTAACATTGCAATCATTTTAATGATATGATATGAAGGTCAGTTCATGATTTGAAATGTTATTCCTAGACACATTTCCTGGTTATGACCCCCGATGTAACGGTTTTCTGGCATTGTTCTGAATTGTTGTCCTGAAAAAGAAATGGTGTGCTTAGATATATATTGCTTACATTTTTTATACATTACATTTTTGTATACATTGCTTGTCTGCATGAGTGCATAGGTGTAATGTACCTACCAAGCTTGAATTGTCAGCACATTTTGATCTGGGGAAATTGGTTTGGTAGTTTATTCATCATTATCCATTAGTATATCAGTATTTCTTGTTTTTGGCCTACCATCAGGTTATTTGTGTACTCTTCCTCCTTATGTACTCCACCAACAAAAAAGTAGAATTCCCGCCCTGGGGGCCTGGGAGCAGGTGCGTAACCACCACTAGGGTCACTGGGAATCAGTCCCCAGTAATATTTTCAGATTTTAACATTACGCCTATGGGCGTTGCAGGGAAAGAATCTACTTCAAAGTGCCTCCGTCCCCACCTACTTTTGGAAGGTGGTTACGCCCAAGGGCGGATTCAGGATATTTTAGGAGGGGTGGCCGCAGGCCAATTTAGGGGCGCCTTCCAAAAATATAGGGGCGCCTTCCAAAGAAAGGGCGCAGTCACTGACCGAAAGGGCGCCGTCACTGGCCGGAAGGCCGACAGGGCGCCGACAGGGCGCCGACAGGGCGCCGTCTATGGCCGACAGGGCGCCGTCAAGGGCCGAAAGGGTGCCGTCACTGGCCGTAAGGGCCCGTCACTGGCCGGAAGGGTGCTTCGGGTCAAAGGGACCAGGTCATCACCTGTATGACCTGATACTCGGTAAGTTACTTTCAACAGGGCATCCAAGCGGTCCATAGGGACGCTGCGTGCTCACGGGCTGTCCATCGCTGGGCGCCTGGCGGCGTCCGGCGACAGACAGCCCGTGTGGCGCCCTTCTGGTGGGGGGGGGGGGGGGGGAGGGGGCGACCGCTGCGGCCACCCCCTGGATCCGCCCCTGCTTACGCCTATGCCTGGGAGTCAAATAACCACAGCAGTTGTTGCGCCAAAGCCATAATTATGACCTGCTTGTGGCTTGCCTGTGTTTTCTTTTGTCAATTTCAACTTATTATTTGTTAGGAACCTGCAATTTCTGACAAAACATTGCCAGTGTTTGTTTTGCCAATTTCAACTTAGTATTTTGCTAGGATAATGATTGCAATTTTTGTGAAAATAAGATATGCCTAATCTGAAGGGGCCCGACGGTCCTGGGTCTCAATATTCTAAACTTGTCCGGGCATGGGCCGGGCTTGGGCTTGGTGTTCATGGGCCTGGGCTGGGCCGGGCAGGGGGTTGGTGGGACCGTGGCGAACACTGTTCTATACCCCTCGGTTTACTTACTCCAGCTCCTAACAGTGTGGGTATGGTCCATGCCATACCTGCCATACTGCATTCTTCATTCTTTTAAGGTAGGGCCCGGTGCTGGCAGAGGCGTGATATGGGGCCCAGACAGGTCGAGGGCCCCGTCACACATTGTGACATTTGGCCATATTTGACCTTCGTGACCTCGTTTGGCCTTGAAGATATTGACCAGTCAAGAAAATTTTACAAAATGTAGGTAATCATAGCACCTACCTACCCTGTAAGTTCATCATTATAGCTCTCATACTTTCGGAGATCTTAGGGGGGCGGGGGGGGGGGGCACTAAAGTGCCCCACCCCCTCTCCACTGCGTGTTAGCATACCCCTCTCCACTGCGCGTGTTAAGGTTTGGATCGCGGTTGTAGCGGGGGAGGCAGACCCCCACTTTTTTAGAGTGTGGGGGGGGGGCTGCTGCCCCCCCGGTGGTGACGCCCCTGGCTGTAACAATGTTTTAATGATCATATATATATATGTATGTTTCCATTTTTAATTATTTTACATACATTCACCACATATGTTTAAATGTTGAATCAAACGTGAATCGATTAAAATCTTTGTTTTGATTCTTTGAATCGGAAAGCATCAATTCTCACAATTGTATCCGTGAATCGAACGGTGATTGAATCATTTAGATTCCAAAATGAATCATGATTGAATCGTTCCCAAAAAGTTGAATCAATAACCAGTCTGATTTTGAGCTACCTACCAGCCAGTAAAGAAACGTGTCTAACACAGGTTTGAAGACAAACACAGGATACTGCAGATATCAAGGTATGATTCAGGTAGTAGTCACATTTCTTTCATACAAATTTTTCAATTTCCCTACTTTGCCCTGATATTTTTCTTATCCTCAGCTGGGGAGTCGTCCGTCAGTTCCCCCGCTCCGTTCAGCTGCACACAGGTCCCGTCACCTGCGCCGACGGCGGCAGCGGGCCTCCATTGGCACAGATTTAGCACCCCCCCCCCCCCCGTGACCACGTGACGCCCAGCAGCGCGTCGGACCGGCGTCGCCAAAAATACATTCCGTCAAATCCGGCCAGCTGTGCGGCTGGCAGCCAACACCGAGTCAGAACTGCAGAAACCCAACGGCGCTGATCCAAGGCCTTATAACCGGCGCTTCTGTGTAGGGTAGATTCGGGTGGACTGGTAGCTCCGGTGAAACAGGAGCGGAGGTTTCCGGTTTATTTTCGCGGTGTCGGTACAGTGAGGAACCGGCTCAGCCTTGTGGGCCCATTTAACGCCGGTGCGGCCGCCAGTGAGAGGCGCGATCGGGTGCGATAGCGCTAATTAATGGTCCAAGATCGGGGGATTGCGCTAGTGAAACGTAAGGCCACACTATCTGGAGAAGTCGGCGATGCCCGTGTCGCCAAATGTCATGCTCTCGAGTCTCGACCCGGAACCTCCCAACCCTCCCTAGTCCCCACACCGGCGAGCGGCACACGGGAGGGATTTTCGATGTGATTCGGCCGGCCGATTTCAGTCGTTTTGAGGCATGGCCTGACACCTCTCCCCCCCCCCCTCAGATCCGCTGCTCCGTATGTAACTCACCCTCATCTCCTTTTGAGCTGGCTGACTCCTGTACCCGGCTCCAGGCTGAAACACAAGAATGTCGTAGTTAACTACACAGCACACAACGCAGAACTGCAGTTGTGAAACGCTATCACGGCTGAAACACAACCCACAGCAATTAACAACGCCTCCTCGCAGAACATCAGCAGTGTGAACTTCGCTCACAAGAACGCTGACACAGCTGAAACACGACCCACAGCAATTAACAACGCCTCCTCGCAGAACATCAGCAGTGTGAACTTCGCTCACAAGAACGCTGACACAGCTGAAACAAGGCCAACAGCAATTAACAACGCCTCCTCGCAGAACATCAGCAGTGTGAACTTCGCTCACAAGAACGCTGACACAGCTGAAACACGGCCAACAGCAATTAACAACGCCACAACAATTAACAACGCCTCCTCACAGAACATCAGCAGTGTGAACTTCGCTCACAAGAACGCTGACACAGCTGAAACACGGCCAACAGCAATTAACAACGCCACAACAATTAACAACGCCTCCTCACAGAACATCAGCAGTGTGAACTTCGCTCACAAGAACGCTGACACAGCTGAAACACGGCCAACAGCAATTAACAACGCCACAACAATTAACAACGCCTCCTCGCAGAACATCAGCAGTGTGAACTTCGCTCACAAGAACGCTGACACAGCTGAAACACGGCCAACAGCAATTAACAACGCCACAACAATTAACAACGCCTCCTCGCAGAACATCAGCAGTGTGAACTTCGCTCACAAGAACGCTGACACAACTGAAACACGACCCACAGCAATTAACAACGCCACAACAATTAACAACGCCTCCTCGCAGAACATCAGCAGTGTGAACTTCGCTCACAAGAACGCTGACACAACTGAAACACGACCCACAGCAATTAACAACGCCTCCTCGCAGAACATCAGCAGTGTGAACTTCGCTCACAAGAACGCTGACACAACTGAAACACGACCCACAGCAATTAACAACGCCTCCTCGCAGAACATCAGCAGTGTGAACTTCGCTCACAAGAACGCTGACACAGCTGAACACGACCCACAGCAATTAACAACGCCTCGCAGAACATCAGCAGTGTGAACTTCGCTCACAAGAACGCTCAACTGGTTGAAACACAATCACAAGGCACTAGGCAGTAACTACAGCAGATGCAATAGAAGGAAGGCAGAATTCAGTCCTGAGAAGGCTGAAATAGGCTAGAACACGACCACACGACAACACCAGCAGACACGGTACAGGAACGGTGAAATTCACCCACGACAAGGCTGACAGGCTGAAACACAACCACGGGAGCATACGCAGAAATGTGACAGTTCGTACTGAAACACAGAGCCGATATTCGCGAGCAGCCTGATAACCTCGCATGGCGATGTGCGCACTTGTATCGGAAAGGATGAACAGTTACTCTGTTGACAACACATTTATAGCATGCATCCATGAATAAAGGACCTGGGACAAATTTAATTTAATTAATTCTCAAAAGAATAATGAGGCCACCATTGACCAGCGTGGCGATGGCTCACCCAACCTGGGATGGGAGCAGCAGGGGTGCAAACAAGGGCGGATCCAGGGGGCAAAAGGGGACATGCCACCCCCCCCCCCCCCAGGTCCCGATACTATGCTTTGCCCCCCCCCCCAAACGGTCGGACATACAGTCATACAAATTGCTTTTGCAGCAGTCAAAATCCAGCTATCCACAGTTAAACTTGGAAAATTTCGCGCCTCTTCGCGGCATGGCACAATACGCAATTCCTTATACAAATTTGGAAAATGGGAAAATGAATTAAATAACCCTATTAGTGGCAGGGATGGCGGATTCCCCCCCCCTTGTTTTTCGCAGATATCTCCTGAGCGGCTGAGAGCATACCCATGAAATTTTAGGACTTTTCCCATAATTGAATTCCACATATGGAGTCAAAATTTTGAGTTCTTAACCTTAACCCTCGCCCTACGGGGGGAGGGGCCTGACAGCCCCCCTGAGGTTTTTCTTGAATAGCTGTTTACACGTGCGGCGCATCTTGCTGAAATTTTTGGTAGCTGAGTTTACAACAATTATACGTATGCTGTAAAAAAAATCAAATTGGTTAAGTTGTTTGGGAGATAATCATGTTTTGATGACGTCATGTTGGTGGAAAAATATAAATATTTGAAAAATGGTAGAAAACAGTGTTAAAGGAAATTGCAAACGCAATTCACCAAAGATACAAAATGGCATTCTCTTTAAAATGGCAGTCTCGGATTTCCACAATTTTGGGTTTTTGACTCCTAAAATGAAAAAAAAAAAATCTCCACAAAATCAAATTTGTCAAAGATGTTAGAAAAACCGGAATATATGCGAGAGAACTGAGTATGGAAAATACGCATACCAAATTTCAAAGCAATAACTTCATTTTTGACTGAGTGATGACTCCCTAATTGTGAGAAACTGATGACGTCATTTTTTTTCAAATAACTTTTTTGACTTTTTTTAACAAGATACGAACAAATAATTACCTTTTCTGTATTTCCGAGCCAAAACTGGTCTAGGAACATGCCTTTTTATTTACATTCATCAACTTCTAATTTTGAGGTTTTCTGAAGAGCAAAATCGCTGTTCTGGACGTGGTAAATCCGAGGTCATTCACTTGACCTGGAAGGTCATCCGTTGACCTGAAACCTAAACATCGCATACTGTTAGATTCTTCTCATGACGGGCAACATGCTGGTTCTTACCGCATTGCTCTAAGTTGCTTGGTTTGGAAGTTAACAGTCTGTCCTGTCAGGACAGACTGTTAACTTCCAAACCAAGGTGAAACCAAGGTAGGGCGAAGGTGAAAAAAGCTCCCGTAGGGCGAGGGTTAAAAGAGGACCCGTTTTGTATAGTTTTTTGTGTGACATTTGGCGATAATACGGAGATGCGAACTTCACGGCTTCTTCCTAACTGCCTGAAGTATAAAGGAGTTACATAGGTTTACGGTGATTGAAACAAGTTAAAATTAGTTGATTTTAGTGAACTATAATAAATATTGCACGGCAGAGGCCGTTTCAGGGCAGAGGCGGTCATAGCGCGCAATTCCAGTTATCGAAAAAAGAAAAGAAAAAGACGGGTTTATAAGGCATTTATTTTACCCCCAAATTTAGTGACCTGAAAACGCATATCATTTTTGAATTTTCCAAAGTCACAGTCATATCAATCCCAAATTCAATCTCTATCGATCCCCATTAGTTGCGTTAAAATCGGTTAATAAACATGACAGCTGTGTTGGATCACAAATACATCTAATATTGGTAGTTTTTGCCCCCCCCCCCGTCGTCACAAATTTCGGATTTGTTTTCTCCGGAAATGTAGATCGTGTTGAGGGGAATCTAGATCTTCGGGGGGGGGGCAGAATCCGCCCCCCCCCCCGCCACTAATAGGGGTAGCTAGGAGCCTGCCACCAATAGGGTTAAGTGTCTGGCAATCTCTCCTTGGCGGTACCTAATCGCTAGCCCCAGGGCCCATTCCCTTAAAGGGAAATAATGGCCTTTTGATTTTGTTAGCAACAATTTCTTAGGCTACCGTTATGGTTTTAAAATTATTTTATTTAAATTTAAGAATTAAATAAAATTATTCCCAAATTCAAAGTTGTAAGTTTGGAAAAAATACAAAACAAGTACCTTGTGTACTTCATGAAGGTCATTGACAAATTCGTCCTTCCCTACCATTGTTTACATCGAGTGCGGCATTTTTGGAGGCTCTGTGACGTTTCCGATCAAACTGAGCGCTGCTCGGACACCCGCTAGTAGCGCTTTCGTTCTCCATGGCAACCAGGCGTCAGCCAATCAAAAGCCAGAAAGGGAATACGTTCTGGCTTTTCATTGGCTCACGCCTGGTTGTCATGGAGAACGAAAGCGCTACTAGCGTGCGTTCGAGCAGCGCTCTGATCCGTGAAGCAATCCGTGAAGCATCCGTGATGCATGACTGACTATCAGTATAAGTCATGAATAACAACAACATGCAAACTATACCAACTCGAATAAAATAAGAGCGGAATGAATTGAACCCCCAGTATTCGCAAAGCACTCGGCACTGCGCCACAATGGCAAAAGGTGAGGGAAATGCACATTGGATACAATATTATTACGTCACAAGTTTCTGAAGTGCCAACTACTATGAAATACAGTGATAGAATACCTTTAATAATGATTAACAAGAAAATTTAAACTTAACAATAATTTGAATAAGTCTTGAATTAGCTTTCAACTCAAAATCAGATATATTTTGCAATGCTACACAAGAATGGCACCAGTGACGTCATTAACAAAGCCTGCTACGGGAATTGGGTATACTAATCAGGAACAACTCGCCACAATGGTTAAGAGCGCCGAGAAGCATGACAATGACTTTGTAAACAAATCGCCGACGCTAAATAGGTCGCCGTCGATGTGCATCGATGAGCTTCCGATTTAATTGCCAGTTTTGTGTTATTGTTTGTTAGTTTTTTGGGAAAAAATTATTATTTTTCATGATAATATAAAGCATAGTGTTATATACAGGCACAGACAAATTATACAATACTCCTAATGTTGAAAACAAATAAATCGATTTTCAAAAATTGAGGGTCGCAACCACTAACTATGCCGCCGTTGATGTGCATCGATGAGCTTCCGATTTTATTGCCACTTTTTCCAATCGCTGTTAGTTTTAGATGATCGCCGGGCATATAATCACAACAAGCAGAACGCACAATATATTTGCCACTCCATTGCGTAAAAAAGCAATACGGGAAAAGCCCGCAGTTTGATGAGGACCAAAAGTACTTGCAAGTACCGGTCGTTAAAAGTGTGGAACGCTTATCAACTTTAACTTGAAATATCTTTCGGTAGGAAAGTTTTCATGCAAAATGTGATGAATTTACAATATATTTTGGTCTCGTCTGGCGATTTCAAGTGCTAACTCCATTTTTGTGTAGAAAGAGGTCATTATTTCCCTTTAATCAAATATTAACTTTCAAGCGGGCTACATGTTTAGCTAGTCTGCAGAGTTCCGACAAAGGCGACGCGACCTCCATAGAGCCCCCTCTGGCTTTCAGGGGCACCTGTGACCTCTGCGATGGGGCCTGCGAGATGGGACCTCTTTGAAACATGAAGGGGCCTGCTTAAATGACGGGAGGGGCAAAAAGATATTTGCCCCCCCTCCCTGCCCGATGACAGGGGGGGGCTGCCCCTCCTGACCCCCCCCCCCCCCCCGTGGCGCCGCCGCTGCTTGTCGCTCGAAAGCATATTTAAAAAAATCGGTCGCGGGACGGCTCCAGTATCTACAAGCTAAAAAGTGTCATGTTATATTGTGCTCGACCTAGACTAGACCCACACCCCTCCTCTTCCCAGGGGCGGATCCAGCCGCTCAGTTGGGGGGGGGGACACATTGGTTCGCTACCTCAGCCTCAGCGTTTGGGGGGCGGCAATTGCCCATTTTGCCGCCCCCCCCCCCCCTGGATCCGCCCCTGCCTCTCCTCCCACCCTGGATCCGCCTCTGCCCCTCCCCCACACGACCTCTGAACGCACGGTACTTAGACCGAGGACGGACCGAGGCGGAGTGAGCTGCCGTCGCCTGGCAACAGAGGCCCGCCGCTGACGTCACGCACCGGCCCCCCGCGCCAGCCAATCAGCGTCGAGCAACCGGCAGAGGCCCCCCAGGGGCGTCTGGGGCAGCTGCCAAGTCAGCCAGGCCGGCCGGCCGGCCGGGGGGGGGGGGGGGGGGGGCGCCTGCGTCCAGCCCTGCTGCTGCGCCATGCGTGGGACTGGGATATAATGATCCAGTCCAGGCCGGTCTGTGGGATATATAATGCTCCAGTCCAGGCCGGTCTGTGGGAGATATAATGCTCCAGTCCAGGCCGGTCTGTGGGATATATAATGCTCCAGTCCAGGCCGGTCTGTGGGAGATATAATGCTCCAGTCCAGGCCGGTCTGTGGGAGATATAATGCTCCAGTCCAGGCCGGTCTGTGGGAGATATAATGCTCCAGTCCAGGCCGGTCTGTGGGATATATAATGCTCCAGCCCAGGCCGGTCTGTGGGATATATAATGTTCCAGTCCAGGCCGGTCTGTGGGATATATAATGTGCTCCAGTCCAGGCCGGTCTGTGGGATATATAATGCTCCAGTCCAGGCCGGTCTGTGGGATATATAATGTTCCAGTCCAGGCCGGTCTGTGGGAGATATAATGATCTAGTCCAGGCCGGTCTGTGGGAGATATAATGCTCCAGTCCAGGCCGGTCTGTGGGAGATATAATGCTCCAGTCCAGGCCGGTCTGTGGGATATATAATGCTCCAGTCCAGGCCGGTCTGTGGGATATATAATGCTCCAGTCCAGGCCGGTCTGTGGAGCACCCGACGTCTTCCTTGGCCACAGCGGTGGCGGGGTCAGGGCGCGCGGGATAGTCTGCGCGGTGTGGTGTGGGGCTGCACCTGCAGGTACACTGGTATGACACAGCAGCAGTGAATGGGCTGTAGGGAGTATCTACTCTGGCTGCGAGACGGGCAGCAACACCTGAAGGCAATACGCCATACACGACTGTTGGCACAACAGAGCAGAGATGAGAGATGAATGAGATGAAGGCGTCAGCAGAGAGGGAATGTGATGAAGGCATCAGCAGAGAGGGAATGTGATGAAGGCGTCAGCAGAGAGGGAATGTGATGAAGGCGTCAGCAGAGAGGGAATGTGATGAAGGCGTCAGCAGAGAGGGAATGTGATGAAGACATCAGCAGAGAGGGAATGTGATGAAGGCGTCAGCAGAGAGGGAATGTGATGAAGGCATCAGCAGAGAGGGAATGTGATGAAGGTATCAGCAGAGAGGGAATGTGATGAAGGCATCAGCAGAGAGGGAATGTGATGAAGGCGTCAGCAGAGAGGGAATGTGATGAAGGCGTCAGCAGAGAGGGAATGTGATGAAGACATCAGCAGAGAGGGAATGTGATGAAGGCGTCAGCAGAGAGGGAATGTGATGAAGGCATCAGCAGAGAGGGAATGTGATGAAGACATCAGCAGAGAGGGAATGTGATGAAGGCGTCAGCAGAGAGGGAATGTGATGAAGGCATCAGCAGAGAGGGAATGTGATGAAGGCATCAGCAGAGAGGGAATGTGATGAAGGCGTCAGCAGAGAGGGAATGTGATGAAGGCATCAGCAGAGAGGGAATGTGATGAAGGCGTCAGCAGAGAGGGCATGTGATGAAGGCATCAGCAGAGAGGGAATGTGATGAAGGCATCAGCAGAGAGGGAATGTGATGAAGGCGTCAGCAGAGAGGGAATGTGATGAAGGCGTCAGCAGAGAGGGACTGTGATGAAGGCGTCAGCAGAGAGGGAATGTGATGAAGGCGTCAGCAGAGAGGGAATGTGATGAAGACATCAGCAGAGAGGGAATGTGATGAAGGCATCAGCAGAGAGGGAAAGTGATGAAGGCGTTGCGTTACGTGTCTCATCATACGACCGTGTAATGGGTGGGTGATTTCAGGGTCACAGGTCATTTAAAGGGAATGTTTCACCTTTCTGAAAGTTGTAAAATATACGCTGGTTGTAGTAGAAAATATGAAGTAGGTGCTGCTGAAAACGATGGTGATATTTTTTCACTCAAAAAGTCACTTACTTTATACAAAATAAGTTTTTAGATTTGGGCGAATGACGTCATTATTGAGCTATAGACCGCCGCTGATTGGCTGACAAAGTGGGATTGGCTGAAAAGGTGGCTGTCAGTCAATCAGCGGCTGCACCAGCCGGGAACATTTTGCAAATAGTAAATCGAATTGCTTAAGACATAAAGACATAAAAGAAAAGTGCAACAAAGAGCCTCTTGGGCCCATCCGAGGTTGCACCCTACCCCACCCCCCCCCCCCCCCCATCCCCCCCTCCACCAGTCTCGCCCCTTCAAATCACCTTACTCTACCTGCATAAAAGAAGGCTAATCCCACGAGTATTTATGAACTAATCCCTTCTCTGTAAAGTATTTATCTAATCTAATTTTGAAGGAAGCAAGTGTCACTGCATCAGCGACATCCCCTGGTAGCATATTCCAATGTCCTACAACCCTTCTACTGAAAAATGACTGTCGTAGCCTAGTCCTACTTTGTTTCATGAGTTTATGCTGATGACCTCTACCTCGATTTTCCCTATTGAACTCAAACATACCCTTTAAATATCCAGAATGCTGACTATTTACAAATTTGAAGACTTCAATTAGATCTCCTCTTAGCCTTCTATATCTAAGTGAAAACATACCCAATTTCCTTAATCTATCTTCATAAGGTAAACTACCAAGACAATTAATCATTTTTGTTGCCCTTTTTTGAACTCTTTCTAACAACCAGCAATCTTTCTCATATGTTGGAGACCAGGCTTGTACACAATACTCCAAATGTGGTCTAACGTATGCACAATACAGTTTTGTTATTACCTTTTCACTCTTGTAGGAAACATTTCTGTTAATGGCCCCTAGCATTCTAAGTGCCTTTTTCCTAGCTTCTACAACCTGGTCTGACGCTGATAGTCTATTGTTTACCACGACACCTAAATCTCTTTCCTTTTCAATCTGCTCCATTTTCTGCCCACCCATTTCATACCTATGTTTACTGCTAACCCGTCCAGCGTGCATAATCTTACATTTACTCAAATTGAATTTCATCTGCCATGCTTCAGACCACTCAACTAGCTTGTCCAGATCTGATTGAAAAACATCCTGATCATGTTTTCCTCTAATAATCCTGACAACTTTTAGATCGTCTGCAAATTTCAAGACTTTGCTGTCTATACTGTTCTCAATTGCATTCACAAATATTATAAAAAGCAATGGGCCCAGGACTGAGCCCTGTGGAACCCCACTGAGAACCTCCTTCCATTGTGATTTGCACCCATTCAATATAACCCTTTGCTGGCGTCCTGAAAGCCACGTTTCTATCCAATCCAGAATCTTGCCCCTGATCCCATGAATTTTAAGTTGCAACCCCAGTCTTGTATGGGGGACTTTGTCAAATGCTTTACTGAAATCAAGAAAAGCTACATCTAGCTGTTTACCCTGATCAACGCTATCTGTTGCAACATCCAAAAACTCCAGAAGATTAGTTAAACAAGAACGGCCCTTCCTAAAGCCATGCTGTGTATCCTTGATGAGTTCATTTTGCTCCAAGAATTCAACAATCTTATCTTTGATGATTGATTCAAGCACCTTGCAGACTAATGAGGTCAGACTAACTGGTCTATAGTTTTCCTCTTTACTTCTATCTCCCTTTTTATGAATAGGAACAACATTTGCTCTTTTCCAATCAAGTGGAATTTTACTATCTGCAAGTGATTTAGAAAATATTATGGCTAATGGAACCGACAACTCCCTTTCAGATTCTCTTAAAAGTCTAGCATGGATTTCATCAGGTCCTTCTGCCTTGTTAGGCCTTACTTTCTTTAGATATTCTAGAACAAGTTCACTACTTATGCCACCTAGCTCTCCTATAGTCTCCTCTGTCTCTAGCTCAGGCTGAAGTGCTGCAATACTACTCTGGTCCTCGATAGTAAAGACAGATTGAAACTGATCATTAAGCACTTCAACCATTTCACTGTCCTTGCTAACTAACACATCATCTACCTTAAATGGACCTATATTTTTGGAAACTGTACTTAACTTATAAAAACTGAAGAACTTCTTACTATCTGCATTACAATGTCTAGCTAAATCAAGTTCCTTTGCCCTTTTAGCTGCTCTGACCTTTTTCTTAACTGAATTTCTTGCATTCTGGTGTAGGCCCTTTGATTTATATCTAGTGAAGATCCCTTCAAAATGCCAAATGCACTTCTTTTAGCTTGTATAGCACTCATTACTTCTGGGGTAAGCCAAACTGGATTGCCCTTGGTTCTGTTACGTTTGTGCCTGAGGGGTATATGCCGATTTTGAATTTGGCTTAATCTAGCTTTGAAAACATTCCAGGCCTCACATGCATCTAAACCTGCCAACTCAACGTTCCATTTTATCTGTGCGAGGTCATTTCTAATACCATCAAAATCAGCCCGGCTGAAGTTTGGAACCATAATAAGGTTATCTTTGGGCCTCATTTCTGATGAGATATTGAATTTAACCATATTGTGATCACTGGTTCCTAGACCTGCACAAATACTTATGTCACTAACTAGATCACTGTTGTCTGAGAATACAAGGTCTAGAATGGAGCAATGTCTGGTTGGCTCTGTTACAAACTGATGCATGAAAAGCTCCTCTTCAAAGATTTGCCTATACAACCTACACTCATTTGTTTCCTCTGCTATACTTTCGTATCCTCTTAAGTTAAAATCTCCCATAATAAGACACTGAGCCCGAAAGTTCCTACGTATTTCCTCACAAATATCTTGGTCTGTTTCAGCTTGGGAGTTCCTTGGAAGATTCCCTGGTCTGTAAAATGCACCTATCCTCAACCTTCCTCTGTTTCCTGTACCAATTTTAATGTCAAGCCAGATTGATTCTACTTCTTTTACTTTACTAGAATCATCAACTCTAGTAGTGCAGTACAAGCTATTTACATATACAAACACTCCGCCTCCCTGCCGTGATTCTCTGCAGTATGAGAACATGTTATACCCTTGTAACTCGAAATCCTGTAGCCTATCCCTATTATACCCCTCACTAACCCATGTCTCGGTTACACAAATGATATCAGGCTTTTCAAGGGCAACATAACACTCAAACTCATCAAATTTAGACCTAATACTTTGGGCATTCAGCAACACACATGTGATCTTATACTTTGAGCTGACTCTACTAATTCTGAGGGAATTATGATCTACTGTCCTATTCTGACATGAACTTCTACCAATGCTTACTTCCTGATGCCCTAGTACTAGCATCCCTGAACCCCCCTCCTACCTAGTTTCCCTGAATGACACTTCTGTAGGCATCTCCCAAAGCCCTTGCCCCCTCATCCGATAAGTGAAGCCCATCCTTCATATAGTACCTATGCCACTCATAGAACTGATCTCATAAGTCTACATAACTAAGCCCCATAGCTGAACATAAGTTCTGAACTGAGCTGTTCACAGACAGAGCTCTCGAGTACCACTCCTCACTGGCTCCACAGCGAGGGAGGATGCCAGTCACAATGACTGGTTTCCTGGACTCCTTCAACCTCTGCAGCAGGCTCTGGTACTCCGCTACTATTCTCACACTCTGCCTAGGTCCTATGTTGTTCACCCCCACCTGTATTATAACTGTCTCCGGGCTACTCCTACCAAGTTCTGCCTCAATGACAGGGCCCATATCAACTACTTTTGCCCCCGGTTTGACTATACATTTGTCCCTCTTCCCACAGAATGTTCGCCTTAAGGGCCTTACCCTTGAGTCCCCAACCACTAAATGCTGAATCTGTTCCCTGTCACTTTCAGCTGCTGACTCTAACGCACTGAACCTATTTGCTAGTGTAACCTGCTGATGTTCCCTGGGGCTGTACTGCCTGACTCTACCCTGAACTTTTGTCCATCCCTCCTGATCCCCTTCCCTCTTCCTCCTCCAGATTCTGCTACCACCCTCCATTACCCAGCACCCCTCCTCATCCTTACTGTCTGTGGCCCTAGCATTACTTTCCACAATGTTGGGTCTCCAGAAACGTGACCCTCCAACACACTTCCAAACCCCAGCCGCACTATCCACCTTTGCCTTATCCTCCTCCCTTATGCCACTATCAGAACTACCACTGGTCCCTGATCCTGTAGGCTCCTTTTCTGACCCCCTAACCACAATCTGCGCATACGTTCCTTGGTCAGGAGCTACACCCTCCTGCGGCTCATCTCTACACCTACACTTACTTAACTGCGCCTCAAGCTCCGCTACTCTAGCCTGGAGGGCCTCTAGCTCTGCTACCTTCGCCTGCATCCTAGTCATGCTCATTTGAATACACCAGTAACTTAGGTATATAACTTAGGTACTATGCACTTTTCAATACTTTACTAACTTAACTTAACTTTTTTTGTTTTGTTTGTTTGTTTTTTCTTCTTCTAAACCTTAACTAGATCTAGGTAAAGCTAGTAACACAAATCAGCTATGAGTGCACCTAATACTAGACTAAATATCTAATCCTTAAATAAACTGAATACTAAATACACCTTAATTATCCCTAATTTTCTAAAATATCTACTTATCCAACCCTGCAACTAATAACACAAAAATAAGACTAAGACAATTTTGGCGCACACAAGCTAGAATGAAAAGTCCTTTAAAAAGCAAGTAAGAGGTAACAGCTAACTATGAATGCTTAAAAATAATACTTAAACGATCCACAAAACTAAATATCTAATCCTTATATCTAAATATAATGTGGTTCTTCAAAAAATACACAAAACAACAGAGCTATCCAACAGCTACTTAGCTTGGCTAAAGCAGGGTTCAGAAGGTTAAGCTTAAAACGCTTAAAACTTTTAATTTTTAGCTTAAAACGGTTAAGTTTTGGGAAACTGACCTTAGTAATTTATACATTTCAATAACGGCCCAAGATAATAGCTATCTGAGTTTAAAACTAATACAAAGGTCAAACATTCCATTTAAAGGGAATAGGACACCTTTAACATTAGTTTTTTAACTGAGATAGCCAGATTGTCGGGAGTACTGAGAAATCTCCAAATCTGAAATTTTTCCTTCCAAAATGATCTAGTTGCTGAGTTTCAACGCAAAAACCGTTGGGTATATTTGGTCATATTTTAAAGGGTCAAATCTTGTGACGTTTCGTATACGTCATTAGTATTCCTACCGCACTTCGTTTTCGCTATTTGAACCGATCGTCACCGAAACGCATCATATGTTCCAAGGTCCAGGTAAGGACACGAGTAAGAAACCAGGTAAGGACACGAGCCATTTGACCTTGAGCTGACGGACCGCCGGATGACTTCACTGGCGGCAGCCGGCTCCTTCGTCGGCGCCGCGCTCAAGCGGACCACGTAGTCAGCCGACAGTTACAACACGCCAGTGGCGCCCGCAGGGAGGGGAGGAGAGATCAAGGCAGGGTCCCGGGGTTGGCAGAGGCGTGATATGGGGACCGATCAGGTCGAGGGACCCGTCACAACATGACCCGGTCCTTGCAAATTATTTATACGGGTCCGTTCTTGGTCAGGCCCAATCGAGGCAGGGGCCCGGTGCTGGCAAAGGTGTGTATAAGGGGCCCGGTCAGGCGTCGAGCCCGGTTCCTTCGAATTATTGATATCACGTGCACAGTGCACATTCCTGGCATGGCAGTAAGGCAGGGGCCCGGTCTTGATCAGGCCCGATCCTGACAAAATGTGGCATGCCGGGGCCGTCCTAATGAGGACCCTCTCATGACAGGGGCTGTTTTCTGCGAACCGAGAGCCCATGTTAAAACAGGCCCGCTCAGAACATGGTAAAATCCGCGGTCGAGGCAGGCAAAGGTCGAGAAAAGCTGTCTTGCAAATGCGGAATTTTGTGAAGAAAACCTTATATTGTCGGTGTCGCATACGAGCCTTCTTTTACGCAACGTTAAGCTGAGCCTAGCCAAAGTTCGGGGGGGGCGTCCTGAAGTTGGGGGGGGGGGGGGCAAGAGCACCTTCTCCCCCAACTCCCCCGCCCCCTGTTCCCGGGCCTATGCGCCGGCGGCAGCCGTGTCACGGACGTCGCCAGCGCCGGCTGTGCGCTCTGCCGCCAGTTACGTCACATAAAGTCTTTTTGGCTCAGACGAGGTGGCCTATACGGCGCTCGCTCAAGCGGTGTCACACCCCCCCCCCCTGATGTGTTCATAATCTATAAATATTATTGGCCATAACTGTCAATTTGCATTGGATTTCCAATTGAAAATAATGCCGACACTCGTCTTGAAAATGCACATCTTTTGATGGGCGGTTCGTACCTGTAACTGCAATGTTCGCTGCAGTAGAAGCACATCCAGAATGTATGCCCTTATTATACACGTGACTTCAGGTTGAGTAAATAACTTGGTTAATTTTTAACCGATTTCCAATTGAAAATAACCAAAAGATGTTTCGTGAAAATACACATGTTTTGATGAGTGGCTGGTCGCGGTACCTGCAATATATCGATTAAAGGAAATAGTTCACCTTCGGGAAATTTTCAGAACACGATTTTATTATATTTTTTAATACAGTTTCTTTTTTTATTTTCAAAAATGGTCCTACATCGCGCCAATTCAGGACAGAAGGTCGTAAATTATTAATGTTATGGTGTGCATTATTGGTCTGCGCATGCTCCATGGCAGTGCTGGCACTTTCGGACGGTACGGTACATCATATATGCGCCGTATTCCTTCGCCAATAAGTCTTCGGCTGGAGTCTTTTCAGCCAATAAAAGTTCTAGATAAGGATTTCTCAACACGGGCTACAAAACTGCTATTTCAGTTCAAAACCCATGTTGAAGGTGAACTATTTCCTTTAAATGATCAATACGCAAATGTTTGTTCTTGCATTACGCTGTCTTGCGGCAAGTTTGTGATGAGCTATACATATTATTGGCCATAACGTTGTCAATTTTCATTGGATTTCCAATTGAAAATAATACCGACACTAGTCTTGAAAAGGCACATCTTTTGATGGGTGGCTCGTACCGGTAGCTACAATATTCTCCGCAATAGAAGCACATGCACATGTAACTGCGTTACATTAGGGATACATTATGCATGTGGTTACAGTTTTAAGTAATTACCTGTCAATTGTGAACCGATTTCCAATTGAAAATTACCAATAGATGCTTCGTAATAAGACGCATTTGTTGATTGGTGGCTGGTCGGCGTTCATGCAATATATCGATTAAATTTTGACAAAGTTTGTTTTTCGTTTAGGATGAATTGACGCTTAGCTCAAAATATTATTGGCTATAACTTTGTCAATTTTCTTTATTTTCTTTATTTTAGTTTATGAATTATTTTGTCAATTTTCATTGGAATTTCAATTGAAAACAATGTCGACACTCGTCTTGAAAAGGCACACCTTTTGATGGGTAGCTCGTACCGGTAGCTGCAATATTAAATGCACATCCACACATTTATTTACATCCACCACACCGATGAACACACATTTAAACACATTTGTGGGTAGGTATATCACATTTATTTATGCACATGAACATTATGGGTATGTGTTCACGCAACGCCACTCCAACTATACTCATGCAAGGCCATAGTGAACACATTCACACATTTTCAATCGCGACCAATATACTCGCGAGTCGCGACCCAGCGAACGAGGTTGTTAGTGTTGCTTACATGTTGTGATTCAAGGATAGACTTTTGCCGGTATGACGTCACAATTCGTTTTGGTGACTCAAGATTATTCTGACGTGATGTGTATTAATATCAATATTTTTTATCTCTCAAATTATGACAAATTAGTACTTTTTTCGCAAAAACGAATGCCAGAAGGAAGAGCCGTAATCAGGACACTGTTTTCCATCATTCCACATACTTTTCCCAAGGTGTACTATTCCCTTTAACTGACGACCATAAGATCGCAAGATCACACGGTTTTTACAGGTTAAGAGTAAACACCATCACACTTTATCCGGGAACTTCGAAATAAACTAAAAATGGCAATAGTTCGGCAAGTTGCAATAATTGCACTAAAGCGAAAGACAGGAAAATTGAACACCACTGCCCCTGGGACATTCCACGACATTTCGACAATTTTTCTTCCCAAATTTAACCCTCATTTTTTGTTCAAAATTGGTCTATAGGGTTATCCTTCTTTGTTGTCCTGAATTCAGCTGTGGCAGTATTAGCTTGATTTGACCTCAGGCTTTCGAGTAATAGCCTCGGGCATTTTTGCAAGGTCACGCTGCAGGACTATTTTTGAAGGCCCCAAAAAGTGCATTTAACTTAAGGGGACAGTCCCACCTTCCCAAATGTTGTCAAATGTACGCAGCTTGTGGTGCAAAATATGAAGTAATTGCTGCCGAACACGATTATGACATTTGTTTATCGCAAACAGTAATCAATTTCAAAAAAAAAAATCAGTTTAAATATTTGGGTTGATGACATATTGAGCTCTAGAGAGCTACACAAATCCTTTACGTTGCCAAAGTATGGGCACAATTATTTCGAGACAATTCTGGCGCTTTGAATACAAAACAAACCAACTACCAAACCATTGAAACTTAGCAAATATCTCCAAGGTTCATCTTAAAACAAGTCGACTATCATCACCATTTGGCGAAGAGAGTTGACGTCATCGGCTATTCAAATACACGTAGGGCTTATTCGTTACAATTGTCAAGACCAAGCTCAAATTTCTTTTCGATTAGACCTATGTGGTTGTGTTAACTGCTACCCTACTTAATTTCAATGCAAATCCAACAGCATGGCTATCTCAACTCAAAACTAATGTTAAGGTGGGAGTGTCCCTTTAACCCGCCATTGACGGGGGGGGGGGCGTTTAACGCCCCCTGGTGATGTTTCGTAATAGCTAAAAAAACAAAACAATAGCGCTATCAACGTGAAACTTGGGATACCTTCTAAATCACGTTTACGTCTTCTGTGAAGAAATAGAGCAATTTCGTCGAAAAATGTCGAGTTATAGCGAATTTAGTGACGACACTACACAAGAGTCTTACACCAAAATCAGCTAAAATGCAACAGACCGTACAAATGCCATATTTTGAGCAAAATGCAATTAAAAAACGTCAAATGATAGATAAAGATAGATAGGCAAAGGCTACAACATGGCTATCTCGGATTTTTTTTAAATGGTTTTTGACAAACAAAAAAAATCAAAAAAGTTTATTTGGAAGCCCACAAAATAAATTTTTCAAAGATATTCAAAAAGCCGGAATATGTCAGATAACCACATATGGAAAACTATCCTACCAAATTTCAGAATGATATCACCAGTTTTGACTGACTTATTTATGGCACCTAAAGGATGGGAAACTCATTAAGTCACATTAAAAACTCTTTTTTTTTGTTGTTGCTTTTATTGACCAGATGCAAACAAATCAATGGCACCACTGTATTTCTGAGACAAAACTGATTTAGAAACATGCCTTTTTTATTTAGATTTATCAATTAAAATTTTTGACCTTCAGTGACCTGAACTTGACCTTCAGTGACCTGAACTTGACATTAACTTCACGTATTTGAAGTCAGGTGGTAAAATGACTCACTATCGAATTAAACGTGGAAAATAACTAAAAAAAACATGTGTTGCATGACTTTCGTGAAATTTTGAGCATAGTGACCTTTTGTGACCTGACCTTGGCCAACAATCTCACTTTAGCTCATGCGGGATGTGTATCATGCCTTTGGCAGCACTTTGGGTGATCATGGTCGTAATCGAAGGATTTGGATGGAAAGTATGGCCCAGAAACTCAAATACGTCGATTTTGGGCTTTGACCTGGCCGTAACCTGACATTTGACCTCACTTTAACATTTTTTAGTATGCTTTAGATTCATCTTATTGAGAGCTTTCGATTGCCGCCTAGCGCGTCTCGCTGCGATCATTGGTTCGGAATATAACCCGGGAGCGTTTAACACCCCCCCCCCCCCCCCCCCCCCAGTCAATGGCGTTCTACTGAGACCCCAGTCAATGCCGGGTTAACCAAATGTCAAAAAGGTGTATATGGCTGAATTCGCAATTAAACGGAGATTCTATTTCTGGCTTTGTTGCGTGACCTTGAATGATCTTGACCTAGTGACCTTTTCTCGTTAACCTCGTGTGACGAAAAAAAGATCTAGGGTTCTAGGAACTAGGGGGTTTTCCTTCGAAAAAAAACTAGATCGGCCCTTGTACTGGAGGAACGTGGTAGTCATGGCTGGCGGGTAAGTACTCAATCAAATGTGTAATCAATCTTGCTCATATTTTACAATTCATTGAGTTGCAGGCTGCAAAGAATTCCTCTAATTTCTCTGAAACTTTTAAATGATCATTTGTATGTAAAGGTCCAATGTTATAGACCTGATTAGCGATGACGTCATGGTTCCAACAGCTGACTGCGCTAATGTTGAAGAGATAGGAGCTTCATCAAGAGCAACGATTGGTGAGTACCTGCCAGGGCCGGCGCCACAGGCAGGAGGGGCAGCTGCCCCTCCAACCGCCAGCTGGGCCCTTTTCGGCCAGCCTGGCGGGCGCACGAGATGAATGTTCTCTCAGACTGTCTCGGGGCGCGATGAAGCAGCGCAAGCTCAACTTTGTGGCAGTCGGCTAAGTGCCATGTCCATCAGGAGACACGAGATTCCTGATCGGGATATGGCGCGCGAATATGCGTCCCTGAACAGTGTTCGTCGTTCCACCTTCGGAACGTTTTGATGTCATCTGAGATCAGGCACATAGCCAAGGGGGCGGCGGGTGCCCCCCCCCCCCCCCTGGAGGCCAGGAGGGCCCTTTTCGGCGCGCTGCGCACGCCGAAAAGGGCCGACGAGACCGCTCGAAGCGCCATATCATTGACTCTTTACCACGCGAAGCGTGGTTTTTAGAGAGTTTAGAGCACTTCAGAGGCCCTTTAGGGCCACCAGGGCCCTCTGAAAGACCAGAGGGCCCCTTGGACGTTCAAAAGAGTCCCGTGCATGTCAAAGGGGCCCCTGTCCAGACCGAAAGGGCCCCTGAGCGGGTCAGAGGGTCCCCTGAACACGTCGAATGGGCCCCCTAGATAGCACAGAGGGGCACCTGGGCAGGTCGAGAGGCCCCTGAGCATGTCGGCAGGGCGACAAAGCAGCCAGCGCAGTCCATTGCTAGGTCATAAGGGCCCCTGAGCAGGTTGGAGTGCTCCTGGACATACCAGAGGGCCCCTGGGAAGTTAAAAGGGCCCCTGTGCCGGTCAGAGGGGCCCCTGACCAGACCGAAAGGGCCTCTAGGTGGGTCAGAAGGGCCCCTGAACATGCCAAATGGGCCCATAGTCAGCTCGGAGGAGCCCAGGGCATGTCGGAGGGCCCTCGGAGCATGTCGCAAGGCGACAAAGCAGCCAGCGCAGTCCGACCAGAAGAGTCGCTAGGCAGATCGGAGGGGCACTTGGGCAAGTCAGAGGGGCTCCTGGCTAGACCGAAAGGGTCCCTGGGCCGGTCGGAAGGGCCCTTGAACATGCCGGATGAGTTCCTAGCCAGACTGGAGGAGCCCCTGACAGGCACGTAGCTAAGGGGGGCGGCGGGTGCAGCCGCCCCCTCTCCCTGTAGGCCAGGGGGAGCGGGCGTTTTTTCTTTCTTTCTTTTTTTTCGGCGCGCGAGGCGCTTTTCGGCGCGCGAGGGCCATTTTCGGTGCGCGCAACGCGCCGAAAAGGGCTGACGAGACCGTGCGAAGCGCGGTATCATGGGGTCTTTACCACGCGAAGCGTGATCTTTAGAGAGTTTACAGCACTTCAGAGGCCCTTGAGGGCCACCAGGGCCCTCTCTGAAAGACCAGAGGGCCCCTTGGACGTTCAAAAGAGCCCTGTGCATGTCAGAGGGGCCCCTGACCAGACCGAAAGGGCCCCTGAGCTGGTCAGAGGGCCCCCTGAACACGTCGAATGGGCCCCTAGCCTGCACAGAGGGGCCCCTGGGCAGGTCGAGAGACCCTCGAGTATGTCGGCAGGGCGACAAAACGGTCAGCGTAGTCCCTTGCCAGGTGATAAGGGCCCCTGAGCAGGTGGGGGGGGTCCCTGAACATACCAGAGGGCCCCTGGTAAGTTACAAGGGCCCCTGTGCAGGTCAGAGGGGCCCCTGACCAGACCGAAAGGGCCCCTAGGTGGGTCAGAAGGGCCCCTGAACATGCCGAATGGGTCCCTAGTCAGCACGGAGGGGCCCCAGGGCAGGTCGGAGGGCCCTCGGAGCATGTCGCAAGGCGACAAAGCAGCCAGCGCAGTCCCTTGCCAGGTCGGAAGGGCCCCTTAGAAGGCTAGAGGGACCCTGGAGAGACCAGAGGGCTCCTGGAAAGTTCAAAGGGTCCCTGTGCAGATCAGAGGGGCCCCTGTCCAGACCTAAAGGACCTCTGGGCTGGTAAAATGGCCCCTGAACGTGCTGAAGTGGCCCCTAGCCAGCACGGAGGGGCCCCAAGGCAGGTCGGAGGGCCCCTTGAACATGTTGGCAGGGCGACAAAGCAGCCACCGCAATTAGACCAGAAGAGTCGCTGGGCAGATCGGAGTGGCTCCTTGGCAAGTCAGAGGGGCCCCTGGCTAGACCGAGAGGGTCCCTGGGCCGGTCGGAAGTGCCCTTGAACATGCCAGATGAGTTCCTAGCCAGACTGGAGGGGCCCCTGGCCAGGTCGGAGGGGCCCCTGAGCATGTCGGAAGGGTGACAAAGCAGCCAGTGCAGTCCCTGGCCAGGTTTGAAGAACCTCTGGACAGGCCGAATGGCCCCTTGACACACAAGAGGGGCTTCTTGAAAGGTCAGAGGAGTTCCTGGTCAGACCGGAAGGACCAAAAGCACGTAGAGATTCCAGATGAAGATTAAATACAAAGGACTTACTCCACAATAAACAAATATTAAAAGCGGAGCTTTCGGGTATATTGTAACACCCTTCGTCAGGGTGTTATAATATACCTGAAAGATCCGATTTTAATTTGTCTTGTAGAGTAAGCCCTCTTTGTATTTTATATATATCACCCACTCTACATCATGTCTTTTCGCTTCGCGGTTCCCAGATGAGTCCCTGAACACGAACAGGTCGGAAGGGCGTTGAAAAGACGAAAAGCCGATAGACGATCTGAAGGGACCTTGGGCCTTTCAACAGTAAGAATACAGTTGTCCAGGGAATAAAACTCAAAATTTTCGCGCCGCTCCGCGGCGCAATTGAACTACAAAGTCAATTATATGCGGGTTAGAAAAAACGGCCCGTTTCTCGCCGCATTTATGTGTTATGTTGCTACTTTCCTATATAATTGGGCCAAATAGTTCACTTTAGCACTTTTTTATTGCACTTTTAAACGCACAATATAGCATTTGTAGAGGTCCGCACCATACGCAATGTGACGCAATGATGAGAAATCATATCCAGGGCATTAGACTCAAAAATTTCGCGCCGCGCAATTTGTTTAAGAATTCCAGGTCTTGAGCTTCAAAATATTCCAAGTTGGTATAGCTGATTCCAAATTGGTGTCGCTGGTTCCAAAGTTGATATGGCAGTTTGTTTGCTAACTCAAGCTTCTAAAAGTTGGTATGGCCCATACCATTCCTGTCATACTGCATTTTCCATCCTAGTAACGTGCCTTTTCATCCGTTTTGTTTGGCCCTTTCAACGCTCGGTAAGGGGTTCTTTCGAGCCCCCCCCCCCCTCCCCCACCTGGACGAAATCCTGGCT
>JAXIVJ010008008.1:15000-17500 GCA_036785665.1 Chirona hameri | reverse complement strand
TCTGTCTGTGTCTGTCTGTGTCTGTCTGTGTCTGTCTGTGTCTGTCTGTGTCTGTCTGTGTCTGTCTGTGTCTGTCTGTGTCTGTCTGTGTCTGTCTGTGTCTGTCTGTGTCTGTCTGTGTCTGTCTGTGTCTGTCTGTGTCTGTCTGTGTCGGTCTGTGTCTGTCTGTGTCGGTCTGTGTCGGTCTGTGTCGGTCTGTGTCGGTCTGTGTCGGTCTGTGTCGGTCTGTGTCGGTCTGTGTCGGTCTGTGTCGGTCTGTGTCGGTCTGTGTCGGTCTGTGTCGGTCTGTGTCGGTCTGTGTCGGTCTGTGTCGGTCTGTGTCGGTCTGTGTCGGTCTGTGTCGGTCTGTGTCGGTCTGTGTCGGTCTGTGTCGGTCTGTGTCGGTCTGTGTCGGTCTGTGTCGGTCTGTGTCGGTCTGTGTCGGTCTGTGTCGGTCTGTGTCGGTCTGTGTCGGTCTGTGTCGGTCTGTGTCGGTCTGTGTCGGTCTGTGTCGGTCTGTGTCGGTCTGTGTCGGTCTGTGTCGGTCTGTGTCGGTCTGTGTCGGTCTGTGTCGGTCTGTGTCGGTCTGTGTCGGTCTGTGTCGGTCTGTGTCGGTCTGTGTCGGTCTGTGTCGGTCTGTGTCGGTCTGTGTCGGTCTGTGTCGGTCTGTGTCGGTCTGTGTCGGTCTGTGTCGGTCTGTGTCGGTCTGTGTCGGTCTGTGTCGGTCTGTGTCGGTCTGTGTCGGTCTGTGTCGGTCTGTGTCGGTCTGTGTCGGTCTGTGTCGGTCTGTGTCGGTCTGTGTCGGTCTGTGTCGGTCTGTGTCGGTCTGTGTCGGTCTGTGTCGGTCTGTGTCGGTCTGTGTCGGTCTGTGTCGGTCTGTGTCGGTCTGTGTCGGTCTGTGTCGGTCTGTGTCGGTCTGTGTCGGTCTGTGTCGGTCTGTGTCGGTCTGTGTCGGTCTGTGTCGGTCTGTGTCGGTCTGTGTCGGTCTGTGTCGGTCTGTGTCGGTCTGTGTCGGTCTGTGTCGGTCTGTGTCTGTCTGTGTCTGTCTGTGTCTGTCTGTGTCTGTCTGTGTCTGTCTGTGTCTGTCTGTGTCTGTCTGTGTCTGTCTGTGTCTGTCTGTCTGTCTGTCTGTCTGTCTGTCTGTCTGTCTGTCTGTCTGTCTGTCTGTCTGTCTGTCTGTCTGTCTGTCTGTCTGTCTGTCTGTCTGTCTGTCTGTCTGTCTGTCTGTCTGTCTGTCTGTCTGTCTGTCTGTCTGTCTGTCTGTCTGTCTGTCTGTCTGTCTGTCTGTCTGTCTGTCTGTCTGTCTGTCTGTCTGTCTGTCTGTCTGTCGTGTCTGTCTGTCGTGTCTGTCTGTCGTGTCTGTCTGTCGTGTCTGTCTGTCGTGTCTGTCTGTCGTGTCTGTCTGTCTGTGTCTGTCTGTCGTGTCTGTCTGTCGTGTCTGTCTGTCTGTCGTGTCTGTCTGTCGTGTCTGTCTGTCTGTCTGTGTCTGTCTGTCGTGTCTGTCTGTCTGTGTCTGTCTGTGTGTCTGTCTGTCTGTCTGTCTGTCTGTCTGTCTGTCTGTCTGTGTCTGTCTGTCTGTCTGTGTCTGTCTGTCTGTGTCTGTCTGTGTCTGTCTGTCTGTCTGTCTGTCTGTCTGTCTGTCTGTCTGTCTGTCTGTCTGTCTGTCTGTCTGTCTGTCTGTCTGTCTGTCTGTCTGTCTGTCTGTCTGCCTGTCTGCCTGTCTGTCTGTCTGTCTGTCTGTCTGTCTGTCTGTCTGTCTGTCTGTCTGTCTGTCTGTCTGTCTGTCTGTCTGTCTGTCTGTCTGTCTGTCTGTCTGTCTGTCTGTCTGTCTGTCTGTCTGTCTGTCTGTCTGTCTGTCTGTCTGTCTGTCTGTCTGTCTGTCTGTCTGTCTGTCTGTCTGTCTGTCTGTCTGTCTGTCTGTCTGTCTGTCTGTCTGTCTGTCTGTCTGTCTGTCTGTCTGTCTGTCTGTCTCTGTCTGTCTCTGTCTGTCTGTCTGTCTCTGTCTGTCTGTCTGTGTCTGTGTCTGTCTGTCTGTGTCTGTGTCTGTCTGTCTGTCTGTCTGTCTGTCTGTCTGTCTGTCTGTCTGTCTGTCTGTCTGTCTGTCTGTCTGTCTGTCTGTCTGTCTGTCTGTCTGTCTGTCTGTCTGTCTGTCTGTCTGTCTGTCTGTCTGTCTGTCTGTCTGTCTGTCTGTCTGTCTGTCTGTCTGTCTGTCTGTCTGTCTGTCTGTCTGTCTGTCTGTCTGTCTGTCTGTCTGTCTGTCTGTCTGTCTGTGTGTCTCTGTGTCTGTCTATCTGTGTGTCTGTGTGTCTGTGTGTCTGTGTGTCTGTGTGTCTGTGTGTCTGTGTGACTGTGTGACTGTGTGTCTGTGTGTCTGTGTGTCTGTGTGTCTGTGTGTCTGTGTGTCTGTGTGTCTGTGTGTCTGTGTGTCTGTGTGTCTGTGTGTCTGTGTGTCTGTGTGTCTGTGTGTCTGTGTGTCTGTGTGTCTGTGTGTCTGTGTGTCTGTGTGTCTGTGTGTCTGTGT
>JAXIVJ010008008.1:7500-10000 GCA_036785665.1 Chirona hameri | reverse complement strand
AATATACCCGAAAGCTCCGATTTTAATATTTGTATTGTGGAGTAAGTCCTCTTTGTATTGCATCTTCATCTGGGATCTCTACGTGCTTTGGGCCCTTCCGGTCTGACCAGGGACTCCCGACTTTCCAAGAAGCCCCTCTTGTGTGTCAAGGGGCCCATTCGGCCTGTTCAGAGGTCTTTCCGACCTGACCAGGGACTGCACTGGCTGCTTTGTCGCCCTGCCGACATGTGCAGGGGCTCCTCCAACCTGCCCAGGGGCCCCTTCAGTCTGGCTAGGAACTCATCCAGCATGTTCGAGGGCCCTTCCGACCGGCCCAGGGACCCTTTCGCTCTAGCCAGGGGCCCCTCTGACTTGCCCAGGAGCCCCTCCGATCTGCCCAGCGACTCTTCTGGTCGGACTGCGCTGGCTGCTTTGTCGCCCTGCCGACATGTTCAAGGGGCCCTCCGACCTGCCCTGGGGCCCATCCATGCAGGCTAGGGGCCAATTCGGCATGTTCGGGGGCCCTTCTTACCCGCCCAGGGGCTCTTTCGGTCTGGTCAGGGGCTCTTTCGGTCTGGTCAGGGGCCCCTCCGATCTACAGGGGCCCTTTGAACTTTCTAGGGGCCCTCTGGTCTGTCCAGGGGCCCTCCATCCTTTTAAGGGGCCCTTCCGACCTGGCAAGGGACTGCGCTGGCTGCGTTGTCGCCTTGCGACATGCACAGAGGGCCCTCCGACCTTCCCAGGGGCCCCTTGGTGCTGGTTTGAACGTACAAGGGGTCCTCTGGTCTTTCAGAGAGGGCCCTGGTGGCCCTAAAGGGCTTATGAAGTGCTCTTAACTCTAAAGACCACGCTTCGCGTGGTTAAGAGCCCATGATACCGCGCTTCGCGTGGGCTCGTCGGTAGCGCTAAGGACGTACTCCCTTTTGGGCGGATTCGAGAAAGATCATGAACAATTTAATACAACTTATTTAGCTTTACCAGAGCGCGCCCGCTCGGCATTCGCCCACAAAGGCGTTTTACTGGTAATAGGGTCTGGTGGGCCCACGGACCGCTGTGGTCAAAGACAGGCAGCAGGCAGGCTATCCGGATAATATGAGACGCCCGGCTCTGAACTCACTGTGAGCGAGGTATCGCCCACCTCCTCGTGCTGAGGGGAGATGGTCGGGGTGGGCAGGGGGGGGGGGGGGTGTTGACGACTGTGTTGTCACTACTCACTGTGAACGAGGTATCGCCCACCTCCTCGTGCTGAGGGGAGATGGTCGGGGTGGGCAGGGGGGGGGGGGCTGTGTTGTCGTCACTACTCACTGTGAACGAGGTATCGCCCACCTCCTCGTGCTGAGGGGAAATGGTCGGGGTGGGCAGGAGGAGGGCTGTATTGTCGTCACTACTCTCTGTGAGCCAGGTATCGCCCACCTCCTCGTGCTGAGGGGAGATGGTCGGGGTGGGCAGGGAGGGCTGTGTTGTCGTCACTACTCACTGTGAACGAAGTATCGCCCACCTCCTCGTGCTGAGGGGAGATGGTCGGGGTGGGCAGGGGGGGGGGCTGTGTTGTCGTCACTACTCACTGTGAACGAGGTATCGCCCACCTCCTCGTGCTGAGGGGAAATGGTCGAGGTGGGCAGGGGAGGGCTGTGTTGTCGTCACTACTCACTGTGAACGAGGTATCGCCCACCTCCTCGTGCTGAGGGGAGATGGTCGGGGTGGGCAGGGGGGGCTGTGTTGTCGTCACTACTCACTGTGAACGAGGTATCGCACCACTTCCTCGTGCTGAGGGGAAATGGTCGGGGTGGGCAGGGGGGGGGGGCAGTGTTGTCGTCACTACTCACTGTGAACGAGGTATCGCACCACTTCCTCGTGCTGAGGGGAGATGGTCGGGATGGGCTTGTGTCGCGAGTTCTGCCGCCGCCGCTCGGAGAAGACTGGCCGCGGTGAGCTGAAACGGTCAGACAAGAGATCAGACAGAGGTCAGACAGAGGTCAGACAGAGGTCAGACAGTCATACGGAGGTCAGACGGAGGTCAGACGGAGGTCAGACGGAGGTCAGACGGCGGTCAGAGAAGAGGTCAGACGGAGGTCAGATGAAGGTCAGATGAAGAATACGAGGAAAGGGAATAGCGGTGAGAACAGCAACCGAAACTGTAGACCGAAGGGGGGGGGGGGGGGTAGACCGAAGCGGACGCCAGCTGTGTACTTCACAAACAAATGCATTCACAGAGGAGCACCGTAAGCCTCGCTGCAAATAATAACCGGCAGGCACCGAACAAGTCGAACAATTGAAAATACTGAAACCCCACCATCGACTGGCCATGACTGTTTCGTGAACTGAATCATTCTATTGAACAACATTGGTGTCAACATCTATTGTCGGGTCCAATTCAGAAGTGTCTAGCACATCATTCATACTTAAACGTAAAAAGGCGTTGGACTCGTTTACTATCACCATAGCAGTAATTCATATTTTATATGTTCGGTCAGCACGTGCTCATATACAGTAGCGTACCCAGGATTCGCTCCAGGAGGGG
>JAXIVJ010008008.1:0-2500 GCA_036785665.1 Chirona hameri | reverse complement strand
ATGTGTGTGTATGTGTGTGTGTATGTGTGTGTGTATGTGTGTGTGTGTATGTGTGTGTATGTGTGTGTATGTGTGTGTATGTGTGTGTATGTGTGTGTATGTGTGTGTATGTGTGTGTATGTGTGTGTATGTGTGTGTATGTGTGTGTATGTGTGTGTATGTGTGTGTATGTGTGTGTATGTGTGTGTATGTGTGTGTATGTGTGTGTATGTGTGTGTGTATGTGTGTGTATGTGTGTGTATGTGTGTGTATGTGTGTGTGTATGTGTGTGTGTATGTGTGTGTATGTGTGTGTGTATGTGTGTGTATGTGTGTGTATGTGTGTGTATGTGTGTGTGTATGTGTGTGTATGTGTGTGTATGTGTGTGTGTATGTGTGTGTATGTGTGTGTATGTGTGTGTATGTGTGTGTATGTGTGTGTATGTGTGTGTATGTGTGTGTGTATGTGTGTGTGTATGTGTGTGTATGTGTGTGTGTATGTGTGTGTGTATGTGTGTGTATGTGTGTGTATGTGTGTGTGTATGTGTGTGTGTATGTGTGTGTATGTGTGTGTATGTGTGTGTGTATGTGTGTGTATGTGTGTGTGTATGGGTGTGTATGTGTGTGTGTATGTGTGTGTATGTGTGTGTATGTGTGTGTATGTGTGTGTATGTGTGTGTGTGTGTATGTGTGTGTATGTGTGTGTATGTGTGTGTATGTGTGTGTATGTGTGTGTATGTGTGTGTATGTGTGTGTATGTGTGTGTATGTGTGTGTATGTGTGTGTATGTGTGTGTGTATGTGTGTATGTGTGTGTATGTGTGTGTATGTGTGTGTATGTGTGTGTATGTGTGTGTATGTGTGTGTATGTGTGTGTATGTGTGTGTATGTGTGTGTATGTGTGTGTATGTGTGTGTATGTGTGTGTATGTGTGTGTATGTGTGTGTATGTGTGTGTATGTGTGTGTATGTGTGTGTATGTGTGTGTATGTGTGTGTATGTGTGTGTATGTGTGTGTATGTGTGTGTATGTGTGTGTATGTGTGTGTATGTGTGTGTATGTGTGTGTATGTGTGTGTATGTGTGTGTATGTGTGTGTATGTGTGTGTATGTGTGTGTATGTGTGTGTATGTGTGTGTATGTGTGTGTATGTGTGTGTATGTGTGTGTATGTGTGTGTATGTGTGTGTATGTGTGTGTATGTGTGTGTATGTGTGTGTATGTGTGTGTATGTGTGTGTATGTGTGTGTATGTGTGTGTATGTGTGTGTATGTGTGTGTATGTGTGTGTATGTGTGTGTATGTGTGTATGTGTGTGTATGTGTGTGTATGTGTGTGTATGTGTGTGTAGGTGTGTGTATGTGTGTGTATGTGTGTGTATGTGTGTGTATGTGTGTGTATGTGTGTGTATGTGTGTGTATGGTGTGTAGTGTGTGTATGTGTGGTATGTGTGTGTATGTGTGTGTATGTGTGTGTATGTGTGTGTATGTGTGTGTATGTGTGTGTATGTGTGTGTAGGTGTGTGTAGGTGTGTGTAGGTGTGTGTAGTGTGTGTATGTGTGTGTATGTGTGTGTATGTGTGTGTATGTGTGTGTATGTGTGTGTATGTGTGTGTATGTGTGTGTATGTGTGTGTATGTGTGTGTAGGTGTGTGTATGTGTGTGTAGGTGTGTAGGTGTGTGTAGGTGTGTGTAGTGTGTGTAGGTGTGTGTATGTGTGTGATGTGTGTGTAGGTGTGTGTAGGTGTGTGTAGGTGGTGTATGTGTGTGTAGGGGGTGTTGGTGTGTGTAGGTGTGTGGAGGTGTGTGTAGGTGTGTGTAGGTGTGTGGAGGTGGGGGATGGGTGGGGTGGTGGTGTAGGGGTGGGTAGGTGTGTGTATGGGTGGGGTGG
The DNA here is from genome assembly GCA_036785665.1 of Chirona hameri. Taxonomy (NCBI): domain Eukaryota; kingdom Metazoa; phylum Arthropoda; class Thecostraca; order Balanomorpha; family Balanidae; genus Chirona; species Chirona hameri. The sequence goes on along the minus strand of JAXIVJ010008008.1, from coordinate 637 downwards.
TGTGGGTAGGTGGAGGGGTGTGTAGGTGTGGGGTGGGGGGGGTGGGTATGGGGTGTGGGTGGGGTTGGGGGGGTGGGTGGGGTGGTGGGGGGTGGGGGTGGGTGGGGTGTGGTGGGGGTGGGGTGGGTGGGGTGGGGGTGGGGTGGGGATGGGGTGGTGGGGGATGGGGGGTGGGGGTGGGTGGGGGTGTGGGGGGGGAGGGGGGTGGTGTGGGGGTTGGGTGGGGGTGGGGGGGGTGGTGGGGGGTGGAGGGGGGGGGTTGGGGGGGGGTGGGGGGGGTGGTGGGGGGTGGGGGGGGTGGGGGGGGTGGGGTGGGGAGGGGGGGTGGGGGGGGGGGTGGGGTGGGGGTGGGGGGGGTGGGGGGGGTGGGGGGGGAGGGGTGGGGGGGTGGGGGGGGGGGGGGGGAGGGGGGGGGTGGGGGGGGTGGGGGGGGTGGGGGGGTGGGGGGGGTGGGGTGGTGGGGGGGTGGGGGGTGGGGGGGTGGGGGGGGATGGGGGGTGGGGGGTGGGGGGGTGGGGGGGTGGGGGGGTGGGGGGTGGGGGGGTGGGGGGGAGGGGGGGTGGGGGGTGGGGGGGTGGGGGGGAGGGGGGTGGGGGGGAGGGGGGCGGGGGTGGGGGGGGTGGGGGGGTGGGGGGGT
>JAXIVJ010008007.1:0-57643 GCA_036785665.1 Chirona hameri | reverse complement strand
ATATATATAGGTATAGGTATAGGTATAGGTATAGGTATAGGTATAACAATTAAGTTGCATTAAATTGTTCATGATCTCCTTTCCAAATCCGCCAAATGGGAGTTGCGTCCTGAGCGCTGCATGCTTCAGCGTATAAATCAATGCTTAGAATAGTACAGCCATTTTTGATCAATAATCATTTTAGCAAGGTATTTTGTTCATTTCGACGATTCCTCTATCAGAACGCACCATACCAAAAACAAAATTGATTTGATGTACCTATACAAAGGTGAAGACCCAATCTCAATCGGAGCAGTGGTTGTAAAGTTATTAGCTTCCGAAAAGCGTCTGTATGGCCGGGTCGGGGGCGGGTCAAATATACATTTGTCTAGTAAGTTGACGAGGAATATAGGTATAAGTAATTAAAGTTAAGTCATTTTTATTGACGCGTTTTAATTGTATTTTACACAATAATTATCAAGATGCACCATAACATACACAATATGAACTGTTTGACAGATAGAGCGGGGCATCCAGTCTATGACCCAATAAACGGCTGAAATCGGCTTTTCCTGATTTTAAAGAAGAATTTAACAACCTTTTTGCTAAGGAAAATTATGTTAAATAAATTTATTTTATTTTATTTATGTATTTACACAACCCAAATGAGGCAATTACCCAGTTAAAGTGAGCGTTTGCATTTTATTTCGTTTTTACGCATGTAATGCTGTAAGGCCAGGAACGTAGGAACGTCACGAAAAGTGTGTGTGGGGGGGGGGGGGGCAGTGAAACTGTGATCTCGTTTTGAGAGTACCCCAACCCCCCTATGGAATATTTCTTTGCAGATTTGCCCCAACCCCCCTATGGAATATTTCTTTGCAGATTTGGGCTGTTCTCGTCTTAGCGAACCCTTTGCCATCAAAAACTGTACTCACCAAGCAAAGATAAAGATTTTAGCCCCCAAAAATGGCCGAAAAGTGAGGGGGCCAATGCCCCCCCCCCCTCCCCGGCCCCCCTGTTCCTACGCCTATGTGTAAGGCTACGCACTAAGGCCACGGGATTCGAAGCCGGAACTTCCCACACGGTAAGCGAGCGCGTTACCTAACTAACGAGGTGACCGTTAATACAAAAGTAAGCGAAATCTGATGAATTTTGAGAATTTGTCAACTTCTCTGGGATTTCGTCATCTAAACAAATCTTGTTTGGCCTCTGTGGATCAACCGTTGCCCACAGCGTATCTAAAGCGCCGGTCAGGCTACCGAGCTGTGTGGGCGTCATCGGTGGTCTGTTCACGATTGCAATACATCTGTCGCAGCCTTGTTCACGGTCACGGCTCATAGTACAGCGTGTTGGCAGCCCCGCCGCCCCGGCCACCAGGGACGTGACACCGCAGCCGACGGCACCGGTGACTAGAGTACCCCGGCCACCAGGGACGTGACACCGCAGCCGACGGCACTGGTGATTATAGTCTCCCGGTCACCAGGGACGTGACACCGCAGCCGACGGCACAGGTGACTATAGTCACCCGGCCATCAGGGACGTGACACCGCAGCCGACGGCACTGGTGATTATAGTCTCCCGGTCACCAGGGACGTGACACCGCAGCCGACGGCACAGGTGACTATAGTCACCCGGCCATCAGGGACGTGATACTGCAGCCGACGGCACCGGTGACTAGAGTCCCCCGGCCACCAGGGACGTGTCACCGCAGCCGACGTCACCGGTGACTAGAGTCCCCCGGCCACCAGGGACGTGTCACCGCAGCCGACGTCACCGGTGACTATAGTCACCCGGTCACCAGGGACGTGACACCGTAGCCGACGGTACCGGTGACTATAGTCCCCCGGTCACCAGGGACGTGACACCGCAGCCGACGTCACCGGTGACTATAGTCACCCGGTCACCAGGGACGTGACACCGCAGCCGACGGCACCGGTGACTATAGTCACCGCTTGGAACCTGGATCATGAGAGGGGAGGAGATTTGCTCCATAGATATGATTACAACAAAAAAAAACTGCCGAGCACTGCTGTTAGTCGCTAGTGTAGTCTATCGCGCAAGTTCCGGGCTGGTATTGATACGGAGAGAATAAGACTAGTTTTTTTACGGAAGATTCGATTAGCTAATTTAATGTAAAACGATCAAATCAATGCATTACCAATGAAGCGCCAAATTCAGGCTATTATACACTTAGGGTACGCCCAATGTCAATGCACATCTTAAAGTCTGAATGCCATATTCTGTCTATACAATTCAGTTTAGTTCATGGTCATCATGACACTCGTGGTGGAGAAACATGACATCACACAGTGCGGAAGACGACAGTGATGTTATTTCTTACTTCTTCGAAGTACTAACACTGACGTCACAGAAGGGATTGACCTCGTATAAAATGTGCAGCTGCGGAGGATATAACCCCACCTGTCTCACCGATGAGCATCCGAGTCAAGGCTGCCCTAAGACCATAATCGTGACAGCATAATTTACGTAATACATTTACCTGTTCCCATAGCAGTTTGAGATACTATTGTCAAGCAGCTTATGGACTCTTTTTATCACATTGAATGGAATATTAGGACGCATTTCCCTATATGTGCGACTAAAAAACAACTGACGGAAGGCAAATTGGATCGCGATTTGTGAGGAATACCCGCGGAAGTGTCCTTATCTTTTCCGAATGGTCCTCAATTGATTACGTATCCTTCAAAGTACATGGTAATTAAGAACCACCATATTTCGTTAAACGATTTAGCTATCTTTCTGCAGTAATTTCGCTAATCACAATATCCGATGATGGCATTCATTCCCTTAGCCTTGGACCTTGGTGAGATGCGTGAGACCCATAGATGGAGGAGGCGCGCTGGTGAGGGGGATGAGGGCTGCATTGCGTCACCAGTGCCCCTGTATCCTAGTGCTGGTGGGCGGGTGGTGGGGGGGGGGGGGGGGGGGGGGCTTGGCGTCAGTAGTGTCCCTGTATCCTAGTGCTGAAGGGGGTGCTACACCACCTCAGCAGTGTCCCTGTACTTCAGGAGGTGCAGGGCTACTGGTGACGGGGGGGGGGGGGGGGGGTACACCACGTCGGCAATGTCCCATTGTCCCTGTACCTGGGCCGCCGCCGGGATACCTATGTGGAGGTGGATGGGTACTGGTAACGGGGGGTACGCCACGTGACCAGTGTCCCTGCACCTGGGCCGCCGCCGGGATACCTATGTGGAGGTGGAGGGGTACTGGTGACGGGGGGGGGGGGGGGGGGGGGTACGCCACGTGACCAGTGTCCCTGCACCTGGGCCGTCGGCGGGATACCTATGTGGAGGTGGAGGGGTACTGGTGACGGGGGGGGGGGGGTACGCCACGTGACCAGTGTCCCTGTACCTGGGCCGCCGCCGGGATACCTATGTGGAGGTGGAGGGGTACTGGTGACGGGGGGGGGGGGGGGTACGCCACGTGACCAGTGTCCCTGTACCTGGGCCGCCGCCGGGATACCTATGTGGAGGTGGAGGGGTACTGGTGACGGGGGGGGGGGGGGGAGTACGCCACGTGACCAGTGTCCCTGTACCTGGGCCGCCGCCGGGATACCTATGTGGAGGTGGAGGGGTACTGGTGACGGGGGGGGGGGGGGGTACGCTACGTGACCAGTGTCCCTGTACCTGGGCCGCAACCGGGATACCTATGTGGAGGTGGAGGGGTACTGGTGACAGGGGGGGGGGGGGTACGCCACGTGACCAGTGTCCCTGTACCTGGACCGCCGCCGGGATACCTATGTGGAGGTGGAGGGGTACTGGTGACGGGGGGAGGGGTACGCCACGTGACCAGTGTCCCTGCACCTGGGCCGCAGGCGGGATACCTGTGGGGAGGTGGAGGGGTACTGGTGACGTGGGGAGGTACACCACATGACCAGTGTCCCTGTACCTGGGCCGTCGCCGGGATACCTATGTGGAGGTGGAGGGGTACTGGTAACGGGGGGTACGCCACGTGACCAGTGTCCCTGTACCTGGGCCGCCGCCGGGATACCTATGTGGAGGTGGAGGGGTACTGGTGACGCGTGGGGGGGGGGGGGGGGTGTACGCCACGTGACCAGTGTCCCTGCACCTGGGCCGTCGCCGGGATACCTGTGTGGAGGTGGAGGGGTACTGGTGACGGGGGGGGGGGGGGGTACACCACGTGACCAGTGTCCCTGTACCTGGGCCGTCGACGGGATACCTATGTGGAGGTGGAGGGGTACTGGTAACGGGGGGGGGGGTACACCACGTGACCAGTGTCCCTGTACCTGGGCCGCCGCCGGGATACCTGTGTGGAGGTGGAGGGGTACTGGTGACGGGGGGGGGGGGGGTACACCACGTGACCAGTGTCCCTGTACCTGGGCCGTCGACGGGATACCTATGTGGAGGTGGAGGGGTACTGGTGACGTGGGGGGGTACACCACGTGACCAGTGTCCCTGTACCTGGGCCGTCGGCGGGATACCTATGTGGAGGTGGAGGGGTACTGGTGACGGGGGGGGGGGGGGGTGTACGCCACGTGACCAGTGTCCCTGCACCTGGGCCGTCGCCGGGATACCTATGTGGAGGTGGAATTGTACTGGTAACGGGGGGTACACCACGTGACCGGTGTCCCTGTACCTGGGCCGCCGCCGGGATACCTATGTGGGGGTGGATGGGTACTGGTAACGGGGGGGGGGGGGGGGTACACCACGTGACCAGTGTCCCTGTACCTGGGCCGTCGGCGGGATACCTATGTGGAGGTGGAGGGGTACTGGTGACGCGTGGGGGGGGGGGGGGGGGGTACGCCACGTGACCAGTGTCCCTGCACCTGGGCCGCCGCGGGGATACCTGTGTGGAGGTGGATGGGTACTGGTAACGGGGGGGGGGGGGTACGCCACGTGACCAGTGTCCCTGCACCTGGGCCGCCGTCGGGATACCTATGTGGAGGTGGAGGGGTACTGGTGACGGGGAGGGGTACACCACGTGACCGGTGTCCCTGTACCTGGGCCGCCGCCGGGATACTTGTGGGCAGGTAGAGGGGTACTGGTAACGGGGGGGGGAGGGTACACCACGTGACCAGTGACCCTGCACCTGGGCCGCCGCCGGGATACCTGTGTGGAGGTGGATGGGTACTGGTAACGGGGGGGGGGGGGGGTACGCCACGTCAGAGGCGGAACTTTTTGTTTTTCGCTGGGGTTGTAATAGAGTCGGCGACCGGGGGAGGGGAGGGGGGGGGGGGTGAAGTAAAAGCGACTCAAGAAACCAAAACGAAAAATGTGAAAAATTGTAAATAGTTCAACACCATAGAATTAACATAGGTTTTATTATCTGTTTGATTTTAACAAACAGTTTACAGATGACTGAGTGAAACGTGAGCTATACATGAACTATCCCAACTTTCCAACATCCAATTATCACTCCGTTACTGATTGGCTATACGGAAAGACCGCTGTGCATTCTGCACGTACACACCATACAGTAACTGGATGCCCGGATCAACAGCAACGAAATGAGAGAAAGAATCGCGCGCACGACAATCTGAAGCTCACTTATCATGGAAGCATCAGCGCCAGCTTCACCATAGAGAGTAAATCAACAATCAGCACAATACACATGGCTACATGCAAGTACCTAAATAAATATACATGGCTACATGCAAGTACCTAAATAGTGTTTCTAAGTAATTTTGGGATAATATGTTGTATTGTTGAATTTTAAATGCTATTTTATGGCAAACGTAACCAACATTTTAAAGTTTGTCATTTGTGCTCATATTTATTATGTGTTGTGTTACGAGCGAGCGCGAGGCGCTCGCTCGTCCTTCCGTGGTGTAAAGGAAAAATCTTAATATGAGCGGCCCGGCCCGATCCAGCCCGACCCGACCTCGCCCCTAGCGACGCTTTTGAGAAGCTCATATCTCTGCAACCGCACATCCAATTAACAAGCGGTCTTCTTTGCTGAGCATCCCCATTCAACTTACCATGTTTGAGACCAGTGCCGACTCACTTGGGTGACTACTGACTACCACTGTGGGTGGCGCGTGCCGCGTGAGGGGTGTTGAAAATTGTTTTCTCGCAAAAACTCCGCAACGGCTGGGCAGAATTTATGAAAATTTGGTTTGTGGTTAGAGACCCCTCAGCCACCACTTTCCCACAAGTCAGGGGTGAGGTGCGTCTGCACGTGCGCACGTGCACACCTCTATTCTATATCTATATCTCTATTCTATTATATATCTCAGGAACGGCTGAGCCGATTGTGTTCAAATTTAGTGTGTGGTTAGGGACCTCTCAGCCGCCACTTTTCCACAAGTCAGGGGTGGGGTGGCGCTGTACGTGCGCACGTGCAACTTCTCTGTATGTCAGAAAATACTTGCCCGATCGAGTTGAAATTCACCATACATTTCCTTCGCGCTCGCTCGTTCATCGCCAACTACGGCGCCTTACTGGTATGCAAATGGCGTGAGGTCAAATACAACTTCTATCATCCCTATTATATCATTAGACTCTCCAACAAATCATTTAAGCCCATTTTAGGGTACATACAATATACTTAATACTTATACATATACACGCAATCTCTGCGTTCCATAACAATGTCAAGCCAAGGAGCGCATAACAATAAAATCTTAGCATGTTTGACCTCAATTGACCTTAAAAGCTAATACGAAAATGATGAAATGCTAATGACCCCCCTCCAGTGCGTGTCATTTTCAGAGGCCCTCCAGGGCCTCTGAAAACGACAGAGCGGCTCTGGCTACAGACCAATTAGCCTATTAAGTTGCATGTCAAAAATATTTGAAAAAATCATCTTCAAACGTATTTACGATCACATTACGGAACACAACTTACTGACGGAACGACAGAGCGGCTATCGACCGGGACACGGGACTCAATTACAACTATTATACTTGACACATACCCTATACGAAAATCTTGACAAAGGAAATGACCAGAACATTATCTATTCTAAAAGATGGCGACCCGTGGTGGAGGTTGTGCTACCGATCGCTCCCGTTTCTAGCCTTACTGGGCTGGAACGAGGCTGAGTTGCGGTTTGGAAGTGAGCAGAGACCTTTTTAAAGTGCTGCTCTATCACTTGGTAATATTTATAGCTCTGTACGCACCCGACATTGTAGTCGGTGATGTGGATGAGGGTGTACCCGTGAGTGACCTCGCCCGAGAGTCACGTCGGCCTCGCCCACGGTATGACGTCATCCCACATCGGATTCGAACGCTGATTGGTGGAGCGAGCGCAAACGTAGTCTGAGTGACGTAGCCGCCTCACCGGATGGCTGACCCGACCCGCCTGACCTTGGTGCGGCCGTGGCAGGCGTCCGCAGCGCCACCTGTTGCCGGAGGAATGAACCGGAGCCTGGCGGGTTGGCGGCCGCTGTTCGCGGTGGCGCTATTCTCCGCGCTTCTACGGTTCGTGGGCTCACGAGACATCGTCGCTGCGCAGCATCGCCGACCCACGATCTCCAGCATGGGAGTTCGAATGCGGTACTTCCGTACCAGGATAGCCTACTACTCCAACTCCGTGGCGTCTTTCCGGGCCGGGCGCTTCTCGGCCGTCAGGATAGCCTACTCCTCCAACTCCGTAGTCTTATTTTTGTGTTATTAGTCTTATTTTTGTGTTATTAGTTGCAGGGTTGGATAAGTAGATATTTTTAGAAAATTAGGGATAATTAAGGTGTATTTAGTATTCAGTTTATTTAAGGATTAGATATTTAGTCTAGTATTAGGTGCACTCATAGCTGATTTGTGTCACTAGCTTTACTTAGATCTAGTTAAGGTTTAGAAGAAGAAAAAACAAAAAAAGAACAAAAAAAAAGTTAAGTTAGTAAAGTATTGAAAAGTGCATAGTACCTAAGTTATATACCTAAGTTACTAGTGTATTCAAATGAGCATGACTAGGATGCAGGCGAAGGTAGCAGAGCTAGAGGCCCTCCAGGCTAGGGTAGCAGAGCTTGAGGCGCAGTTAAGTAAGTGTAGGTGTAGAGATGAGCCGCAGGAGGGTGTAGCTCCTGACCAAGGAACGTATGCGCAGATCGTGGTTAGGGGGTCAGAAAAGGAGCCTACAGGATCAGGGACCAGTGGTAGTTCTGATAGGGGCATAAGGGAGGAGGATAAGGCAAAGGTGGATAGTGCGGCTGGGGTTTGGAAGTGTGTTGGAGGGTCACGTTTCTGGAGACTCAACATTGTGGAAAGTAATGCTAGGGCCACAGACAGTAAGGATGAGGAGGGGTGCTGGGTAATGGAGGGTGGTAGCAGAATCTGGAGGAGGAAGAGGGAAGGGGATCAGGAGGGATGGACAAAAGTTCAGGGTAGAGTCAGGCAGTACAGCCCCAGAGAACATCCGCAGGTTACAATAGCAAATAGTTTCAGTGCGTTAGAGTCAGCAGCTGAAAGTGACAGGGAAGAGATTCAGCATTTAGTGGTTGGGGACTCAAGGGTAAGGCCCTTAAGGCGAACATTCTGTGGGAAGAGGGACAGATGTATAGTCAAACCAGGGGCAAGAGTAGTTGATATGGGCCCTGTCATTGAGGCTGAACTTGGTAGGAGTAGCCCGGAGACAGTTATACTACAGGTGGGGGTGAACGACATAGGACCTAGGCAGAGTGTGAGAATAGTAGCGGAGTACCGGAACCTGCTGCAGAGGTTGAAGGAGTCCAGGAAACCAGTCATTGTGACTGGCATCCTCCCTCGCTGTGGAGCCAGTGAGGAGTGGTACTCGAGAGCTCTGTCTGTGAACAGCTCAGTTCAGAACTTATGTTCAGCTATGGGGCTTAGTTATGTAGACTTATGGGATCAGTTCTATGAGTGGCGTAGGTACTATATGAAGGATGGGCTTCACTTATCGGATGAGGGGGCAAGGGTTTTGGGAGATGCCTACAGAAGTGTCATTCAGGGAAACTAGGTAGGAGGGGGGGTTCAGGGACGCTAGTACTAGGGCATCAGGAAGTAAGCATTGGTAGAAGTTCATGTCAGAATAGGACAGTAGATCATAATTCTCTCAGAATTAGTAGAGTCAGCTCAAAGTATAAGCTCACATGTGTGTTGCTGAATGCCCAAAGTTTTAGGTCTAAATTTGATGAGTTTGAGTGTTATGTTGCCCTTGAAAAGCCTGATATCATTTGTGTAACCGAGACATGGGTTAGTGAGGGGTATAATAGGGATAGGCTACAGGATTTCGAGTTACAAGGGTATAACATGTTCTCATACTGCAGAGAATCACGGCAGGGGGCGGAGTGTTTGTATATGTAAATAGCTTGTACTGCACTACTAGAGTTGATGATTCTAGTAAAGTAAAAGAAGTAGAATCAATCTGGCTTGACATTAAAATTGGTACAGGAAACAGAGGAAGGTTGAGGATAGGTGCATTTTACAGACCAGGGAATCTTCCAAGGAACTCCCAAGCTGAAACAGACCAAGATATTTGTGAGGAAATACGTAGGAACTTTCAGGCTCAGTGTCTTATTATGGGAGATTTTAACTTAAGAGGATACGAAAGTATAGCAGAGGAAACAAATGAGTGTGTAGTTTGTATAGGCAAATCTTTGAAGAGGAGCTTTTCATGCATCAGTTTGTAACAGAGCCAACCAGACATTGCTCCATTCTAGACCTTGTATTCTCAGACAACAGTAATCTAGTTAGTGACATAAGTATTTGTGCAGGTCTAGGAACCAGTGATCACAATTTGGTTAAATTCAATATCTCATCAGAAATGAGGCCCAAAGATAACCTTATTATGGTTCCAAACTTCAGCCGGGCTGATTTTGATGGTATTAGACATGACCTCGCACAGATAAAATGGAATGTTGAGTTGGCAGGTTTAGATGCATGTGAGGCCTGGAATGTTTTCAAAGCTAGATTAAGCCAAATTCAGAATCGGCATATACCCCTCAGGCACAAACGTAACAGAACCAAGGGCAAACCAGTTTGGCTTACCCCAGAAGTAAGGAGTGCTATACAAGCTAAAAGAAGTGCATTTGGCATTTTGAAGGGATCTTCACTAGATATAAATCAGAAGGCCTACCAGAATGCAATAAATTCAGTTAAGAAAAAGGTCAGAGCAGCTAAAAGGGCAAAGGAACTTGATTTAGCTGGACATTGTAATGCAGATAGTAAGAAGTTCTTCAGTTTTTATAAGTTCAGTACAGTTTCCAAAAATATAGGTCCATTTAAGGTAGATGATGTGTTAGTTAGCAAGGACAGTGAAATGGTTGAAGTGCTTAATGATCAGTTTCAATCTGTCTTTACTATCGAGGACCAGAGTAGTATTGCAGCACTTCAGCCTGAGCTAGAGACAGAGGAGACTATAGGAGAGCTAGGTGGCATAAGTAGTGAACTTGTTCTAGAATATCTAAAGAAAGTAAGGCCTAACAAGGCAGAAGGACCTGATGAAATCCATGCTAGACTTTTAAGAGAATCTGAAAGGGAGTTGTCGGTTCCATTAGCCATAATATTTTCTAAATCACTCGCAGATAGTAAAATTCCACTTGATTGGAAAAGAGCAAATGTTGTTCCTATTCATAAAAAGGGAGATAGAAGTAAAGAGGAAACTATAGACCGGTTAGTCTGACCTCATTAGTCTGCAAGGTGCTTGAATCAATCATCAAAGATAAGATTGTTGAATTCTTGGAGCAAAATTAACTCATCAAGGATACACAGCATGGCTTTAGGAAGGGCCGTTCTTGTTTAACTAATCTTCTGGAGCTTTTGGATGTTGCAACAGATAGCTTTGATCAGGGTAAACAGCTAGATGTAGCTTTTCTTGATTTCAGTAAAGCATTTGACAAAGTCCCCCATACAAGACTGGGGTTGCAACTTAAAATTCATGGGATCAGGGGCAAGATTCTGGATTGGATAGAAACGTGGCTTTCAGGACGCCAGCAAAGGGTTATATTGAATGGGTGCCAATCACAATGGAAGGAGGTTCTCAGTGGGGTTCCACAGGGCTCAGTCCTGGGCCCATTGCTTTTTATAATATTTGTGAATGCAATTGAGAACAGTATAGACAGCGAAGTCTTGAAATTTGCAGACGATCTAAAAGTTGTCAGGATTATTAGAGGAAAACATGATCAGGATGTTTTTCAATCAGATCTGGACAAGCTAGTTGAGTGGTCTGAAGCATGGCAGATGAAATTCAATTTGAGTAAATGTAAGATTATGCACGCTGGACGGGTTAGCAGTAAACATAGGTATGAAATGGGTGGGCAGAAAATGGAGCAGATTGAAAAGGAAAGAGATTTAGGTGTCGTGGTAAACAAGAGACTATCAGCGTCAGACCAGGTTGTAGAAGCTAGGAAAAAGGCACTTAGAATGCTAGGGGCCATTAACAGAAATGTTTCCTACAAGAGTGAAAAGGTAATAACAAAACTGTATTGTGCATACGTTAGACCACATTTGGAGTATTGTGTACAAGCCTGGTCTCCAACATATGAGAAAGATTGCTGGTTGTTAGAAAGAGTTAAAAAAAGGGCAACAAAAATGGTTAATTGTCTTGGTAGTTTACCTTATGAAGATAGATTAAAGAAATTGGGTATGTTTTCACTTAAATATAGAAAGCTAAGAGGAGATCTAATTGAAGTCTTCAAATTTGTAAATAGTCAGCATTCTGGATATTTAAAGGGTATGTTTGAGTTCAATAGGGAAAATCGAGGTAGAGGTCATCAGCATAAACTCATTATGAAACAAAGTAGGACTAGGCTACGACAGTCATTTTTCAGTAGAAGGGTTGTAGGACATTGGAATATGCTACCAGGGGATGTCGCTGATGCAGTGACACTTGCTTCCTTCAAAATTAGATTATAAAGACATAAAGACATAAAGACATAAAATAAAAGTGCAACAAAGAGCCTCTTGGGCCCATCCGAGGTTGCACCCCACCCCACCCACACCCACACCCACCCCCAACCCCCCTCCACCAGTCTCGCCCCTTCAAATCACCTTACTCTACCTGCATAAAAGAAGGCTAATCCCACGAGTATTTATGAACTAATCCCTTCTCTGTAAAGTATTTATCTAATCTAATTTTGAAGGAAGCAAGTGTCACTGCATCAGCGACATCCCCTGGTAGCATATTCCAATGTCCTACAACCCTTCTACTGAAAAATGGCTGTCGTAGCCTAGTCCTACTTTGTTTCATAATGAGTTTATGCTGATGACCTCTACCTCGATTTTCCCTATTGAACTCAAACATACCCTTTAAATATCCAGAATGCTGACTATTTACAAATTTGAAAACTTCAATTAGATCTCCTCTTAGCCTTCTATATCTAAGTGAAAACATACCCAATTTCTTTAATCTATCTTCATAAGGTAAACTACCAAGACAATTAACCATTTTTGTTGCCCTTTTTTAAACTCTTTCTAACAACCAGCAATCTTTCTCATATGTTGGAGACCAGGCTTGTACACAATACTCCAAATGTGGTCTAACGTATGCACAATACAGTTTTGTTATTACCTTTTCACTCTTGTAGGAAACATTTCTGTTAATGGCCCCTAGCATTCTAAGTGCCCTTTTCCTAGCTTCTACAACCTGGTCTGACGCTGATAGTCTATTGTTTACCACGACACCTAAATCTCTTTCCTTTTCAATCTGCTCCATTTTCTGCCCATCCATTTCATACATATGTTTACTGCTAACCCGTCCAGCGTGCATAATCTTACATTTACTCAAATTGAATTTCATCTGCCATGCTTCAGACCACTCAACTAGCTTGTCCAGATCTGATTGAAAAACATCCTGATCATGTTTTCCTCTAATAATCCTGACAACTTTTAGATCGTCTGCAAATTTCAAGACTTTGCTGTCTATACTGTTCTTAATTGCATTCACAAATATTATAAAAAGCAATGGGCCCAGGACTGAGCCCTGTGGAACCCCACTGAGAACCTCCTTCCATTGTGATTGGCACCCATTCAATATAACCCTTTGCTGGCGTCCTGAAAGCCACGTTTCTATCCAATCCAGAATCTTGCCCCTGATCCCATGAATTTTAAGTTGCAACCCCAGTCTTGTATGGGGGACTTTGTCAAATGCTTTACTGAAATCAAGAAAAGCTACATCTAGCTGTTTACCCTGATCAAAGCTATCTGTTGCAACATCCAAAAACTCCAGAAGATTAGTTAAACAAGAACGGCCTTTCCTAAAGCCATGCTGTGTATCCTTGATGAGTTCATTTTGCTCCAAGAATTCAACAATCTTATCTTTGATGATTGATTCAAGCACCTTGCAGACTAATGAGGTCAGACTAACTGGTCTATAGTTTTCCTCTTTACTTCTATCTCCCTTTTTATGAATAGGAACAACATTTGCTCTTTTCCAATCAAGTGGAATTTTACTATCTGCAAGTGATTTAGAAAATATTATGGCTAATGGAACTGACAACTCCCTTTCAGATTCTCTTAAAAGTCTAGCATGGATTTCATCAGGTCCTTCTGCCTTGTTAGGCCTTACTTTCTTTAGATATTCTAGAACAAGTTCACTACTTATGCCACCTAGCTCTCATATAGTCTCCTCTGTCTCTAGCTCAGGCTGAAGTGCTGCAATACTACTCTGGTCCTCGATAGTAAAGACAGATTGAAACTGATCATTAAGCACTTCAACCATTTCACTGTCCTTGCTAACTAACACATATCTACCTTAAATGGACCTATATTTTTGGAAACTGTACTTAACTTATAAAAACTGAAGAACTTCTTACTATCTGCATTACAATGTCTAGCTAAATCAAGTTCCTTTGCCCTTTTAGCTGCTCTGACTTTTTTCTTAACTGAATTTCTTGCATTCTGGTAGGCCTTCTGATTTATATCTAGTGAAGATCCCTTCAAAATGCCAAATGCACTTCTTTTAGCTTGTATAGCACTCCTTACTTCTGGGGTAAGCCAAACTGGATTGCCCTTGGTTCTGTTACGTTTGTGCCTGAGGGGTATATGCCGATTTTGAATTTGGCTTAATCTAGCTTTGAAAACATTCCAGGCCTCACATGCATCTAAACCTGCCAACTCAACGTTCCATTTTATCTGTGCGAGGTCATTTCTAATACCATCAAAATCAGCCCGGCTGAAGTTTGGAATCATAATAAGGTTATCTTTGGGCCTCATTTCTGATGAGATATTGAATTTAACCATATTGTGATCACTGGTTCCTAGACCTGCACAAATACTTATGTCACTAACTAGATCACTGTTGTCTGAGAATACAAGGTCTAGAATGGAGCAATGTCTGGTTGGCTCTGTTACAAACTGAGGCATGAAAAGCTCCTCTTCAAAGATTTGCCTATACAACCTAAACTCATTTGTTTCCTCTGGTATACTTTCGTATCCTCTTAAGTTAAAATCTCCCATAATAAGACACTGAGCCCGAAAGTTCCTACGTATTTCCTCACAAATATCTTGGTCTGTTTCAGCTTGGGAGTTCCTTGGAAGATTCTCTGGTCTGTAAAATGCACCTATCCTCAACCTTCCTCTGTTTCCTGTACCAATTTTAATGTCAAGCCAGATTGATTCTACTTCTTTTACTTTACTAGAAGCATCAACTCTAGTAGTGCAGTACAAGCTATTTACATATACAAACACTCCGCCTTCCTGCCGTGATTCTCTGCAGTATGAGAACATGTTATACCCTTGTAACTCGAAATCCTGTAGCCTATCCCTATTATACCCCTCACTAACCCATGTCTCGGTTACACAAATGATATCAGGCTTTTCAAGGGCAACATAACACTCAAACTCATCAAATTTAGACCTAATACTTTGGGCATTCAGCAACACACATGTGATCTTATACTTTGAGCTGACTCTACTAATTCTGAGGGAATTATGATCTACTGTCCTATTCTGACATGAACTTCTACCAATGCTTACTTCCTGATGCCCTAGTACTAGCGTCCCTGAACCCCCCCTCCTACCTAGTTTCCCTGAATGACACTTCTGTAGGCATCTCCCAAAGCCCTTGCCCCCTCATCCGATAAGTGAAGCCCATCCTTCATATAGTACCTATGCCACTCATAGAACTGATCCCATAAGTCTACATAACTAAGCCCCATAGCTGAACATAAGTTCTGAACTGAGCTGTTCACAGACAGAGCTCTCGAGTACCACTCCTCACTGGCTCCACAGCGAGGGAGGATGCCAGTCACAATGACTGGTTTCCTGGACTCCTTCAACCTCTGCAGCAGGCTCCGGTACTCCGCTACTATTCTCACACTCTGCCTAGGTCCTATGTTGTTCACTCCCACCTGTATTATAACTGTCTCCGGGCTACTCCTACCAAGTTCTGCCTCAATGACAGGGCCCACATCAACTACTCTTGCATAAATACTTTATTATATAAATACTTTACAGAGAAGGGATTAGTTCATAAATACTCGTGGGATTAGCCTTCTTTTATGCAGGTAGAGTAAGGTGATTTGAAGGGGCGAGAATGGTGGAGGGGGGGTGGGGGGTGGGGGTGGGTGGGGGGGGGGGGTGGGGTGCAACTTCGGATGGGCCCAAGAGGCTCTTTGTTGCACTTTTCTTTATGTCTTTTATGTCAACCTTCTGTTCCTGGCGGGGGATATCGAGCTCAACCCTGGGCCCGGAGCGCCATCTACAACTACAGCGGCTGCGCCACCTCTCCGGGAGCTTACCATCCACCATACGAATGTCCGTAGCCTAAAGAAACAGCTCGGAAGTCTCCGTGCATACGCTCCCGTGTTGGAAAGGAACGACGTGTTCAGCTTCTCAGAGACCTGGCTGAACGACACGGTAGCTGACTCAGAGCTGGAGCTAGGATTCAGCGAGCACACATGGTTTCGCCGTGACCGCGCTAGGCTGGGCGGCGGCGTCGCCTGCGCCGTCCGCTCCTCCCTGCTGCCGCTGCGACTGCCGGACCCGCCTGACATCGAGGTGATACTGGTCCGGCTGCAGCGGGCTGCCATCACGATCGCCGTCTGCTACCGCCCGCCTGATGACGACCCCGCCCTGGAGAGGATAGCGGCGGCCCTGTCGGCTCTTCAGCCGGGAGACGGCAGGCTGGTTGTCGTCGGCGACTTCAACCTGCCAGAGGTTGGATGGACGGCGGCTCCCGGCGGGGCGACGCCGACCCTGACTAAGACGTCTGGACGAGCGGTGCGGTTTTTAGACGCCGTTGATGTGCTTGGCCTGAAACAGTGGGTGAGCGATCCGACTAGAGGTTCCAATATTTTAGATTTAGCATTTTCTCGTATTGCCCCGATGTATGTGATAGTTCAGGATAGTCATTTTAACACTGATCATAAAGAGCTGTTAGGAACCCTTCGCCTACCATTGACTCGCCCCCCAGTCGTCACGCGCCGCACTGCTTTCAATTATAAACGTGCAGATTTTGAGGGAATGCGCCGTAGTCTCGCCCTGATCCCGTGGTCGGTTTTGGATGATGTGAGTGTTGATGAGGCCGTAGACATGTTCTATGACTTGTTGGACTCCGCGATCGCCGATCACATACCGACAGTGGTGCTGCGACGCAGAGTACCGCCTTGGTTCGATCGGACGGTGCGTGCCGCACTTCGACTGAAAGAGGCGGCCTTCCGACGCCTGAAGCGCAATCCTGGGCACGCGAGTGAGACGGACTTTGCTGACCGTAGAAGGGAATTTAAGCACATCGCTAACGCGAAGTATTCTGAATATTTAGTGAAACTTACAGATGATTTTAAGACTAACCCCAAACGATACTGGTCATTTTTAAAGTGTGTTACTAAGAAGGCGTCCGTCTCACCTGTTTTGATCGATTCGAACGGCAGCCATGTGACCGGTGACTACGAACGAGCCACTGTACTTAATGAAGCTTTCGCTTCAAAGTTTACCGATCCGAGAGTGCGAACATTTCCGGACGCTCCAGAATATCATGTACTCGATAGCCTTGATGAATTTACTGTGACTGATAGTGCCGTCCTAAGCGCCCTCAAGTCTGTAGCGCCCAACAAGGCATGCGGCGCTGATAACATCAGCGCAAGGATTATCTCTGAGTGTGCGGATGAGCTCGTTGTGCCGATGACCAAAATTTGTAACCTTTCTGTGAGAGGTGGTGTATTTCCGGAGAGGTGGAAGCAGGCGAACAATATCCCGTTGTTCAAGAAGGGTGACAAAAAAGTACCGGGTAATTACCGGTCAGTGTCCCTGCTCCCCCTCTTTGGAAAGATCCTCGAACGCGTCGTATATGACCAGTTATCTAATCATGTAAAACCGGTTTTATGTGAGCAGCAGCATGGCCTCATTCCAAAACGCTCATGTATCTCGAATCTTGCGGTGTACTTGCATTCTGCGTGGGGGGCCATATCTGGCGGGTACCAGACGGACGCTATTTATACTGACTACTCGGCCGCCTTTCAAAGTGTCAATCATGCGCTTGTTGTTCACAAGCTCATAAATTCTTACAATTTGCCTTTCAAAGTGTCAATCATGCGCTTGTTGTTCACAAGCTCATAAATTCTTACAATTTGCAAGGAAATGCTCAAAAATGGTTCGTCTCGTACCTGTCGGGTAGGCGTCAGAGGGTCGTCGTCAATGGGAAGACATCCGAGTGGAAACCGGTCCTCTCAGGTGTTCCGGAAGGGTCCATTCTGGCCCCTTTGGTCTTCTCGTTGTTTATAAACGATTTGCCATCCGTTATCAACTCCGGCTGTCTGCTTTACGCAGACGACGTTAAACTTTATCGCAAAATTGAGTCCCCTGCTGACGGACTTCGGCTTCAGGAGGACCTGGACCGGCTGATTGCCTGGTCTGTCAGCTGGGGACTCACCCTAAATCCCAGTAAATGCAAGTCGTTTACGATGACCCTCAGACGCGCACCTGTCCAGACAGATTACTTCATTGATAACACAGAGTTAGAGCGAGTGTCACAGATACGTGATCTGGGAGTCATGATAGATTCAAAGCTGACCTTTGCGGCCCATGTGAACTGTACGGTACGCAAGGGCAACCGAGCACTTGGGCTCTTGATTCAGTCGTTCCAACATGTGGGACGAGATAAATTTAGGCAAAGTGCCCTTATGGCTGCTTACTATGCCAATGTGCGCTCAGTTTTAGAGTACGGCAGCGTAATCTGGACAGGTGCGGCCAAGGCCCACACTGAGCGGGTCGATCGGGTACAGCACAAATTCCTCATGTGGCTTCAAGCACACCATCATGCTGGCTTTTCTTCTCTTTCGTACCGAGATCTTTTGCAATATTTCAATATTCAAAGTCACCTCTCTGGCTTCGGAGAATCCAGCATGTTTGCCTTTGAGAGTGCTGCCGATCGACCCGCTCGCGAACCCTGCTCGCGGTGCGGTGCCACGAGTGAGCACTGTACAAAGTGGACTGTTTGTCAGGATTCCGAAAATAGTTAACACCTTCTTAATAGTGATATTGTGGATGCAGATATGTTCGGAGGCAACTTTTACAGTTTTAAAAACAGTGTCCTCATGTATGTGGCGTCGCTTTAAACTTATACGATTGCTGGTGCTTTTTTGTATTTATTTATACATTTATGATGTGTTTATGTTTTACTATGTATTTAGTAGTTTACCATCGTGTTTGATCTCTCACGACTTCGCCTGTTATTGGAGTCTTGCTCTGTTGGCGATCAATAAAATAAATAAATAAATAAATAAATAAATCTATTTGGACATAAGTCGATATTTTGAAAAGATAGAGGATTATTGTACAAATGTGATAGCGAATTTGGGCTAACTAGCATCCTGCCCTGGCTCAACTCCTACTTGACAGACAGACAACAACGTGTGGTCATCAACGATGTCAAATCTTCACTGCAACCCCTGAACGCGGGATGTCCACAGGGATCGGTCCTGGGCCCCCTTCTAGCTCTAGTATATCTGAACGACTTATCGACAAAAACAAAAAATGAAATGCTATTTTTCGCCGACGACGCATGTCTTCTCTCACATTATATCGCAGGAAACAAAAATGAAATGCAGGAGTCCCTCCAAAAGGACCTTGACAAAATTTACAAGTACGGTGACAACTGGCTTATAACACTTAACTCAAAAAAGACAATACAGCAACACTTTACTAACCGGAAAGAGAAATGCATGCCTCAATTAACATTTGGTGCAACACCCATTCCAGTTGTGACAAAACATAAACAGTTGGGAATCACAATCTCGGAAGATCTAAGATTTCATGACCACATTAATGACATCATTAGGAAAGTCAATATAGGTATAAGTCCGCTCTACCCCATTGCTCCCTACCTACCCAGGTCAATATTAAACCAAATCTACATGACTCATGTGATGCCATACTTCGACTACGGAGACGTAATTTACGACGGCTTACTAACAATGGACGACACTTTGCGACTGGAAAGACTGCAGAACAGGGCTGCAAGACTCGTGACTGCGACACTACCCAGAACCTCGACTGACAATCTGAGACGAGAGCTTGGATGGACCTCACTAAAAACAAGGCGCGAAATCCACAGAATGACATTTTTCAATCGGCTGACGTTTGGTGATACCCCGGCCTATATCCAGCGACTACTGCCCTCCGACCGGAACAATCCCGACAAACGGACACTTCGCAACGCCCACCAGAGAACTGAATTTACCTTCAGAACCTGCCTATTCAAAAACCCTTCCCTGCCTAGCACCAGAAAACTAACGAACAAGCTACCTCAAAGCCTCAGAGAGATTATCTCAATTCCTTTCCAAAAAACGACTGAGAGATCACTCAAAAATAGAAAAAACACCTAACTACTATACATTTGGCTCGAAAGCACACAATTCACCTTTAACGCGCATGAGGGTAGGAATGTCTAGCCTTAACTGTTATACTTACCAAATAAAAAAAAACGAATCTCCCTACTATGACTGTGGTCAAGGCCGAAACAATGAGGACGTAGGGCACTATCTTTTGGCTTGTTCAAAGCATGCATTTCCGAGAGAGATAATGACAACAAAAGTAAATGCAATCATGAAGCTTGAGTTTAATTGCATGAATCGCAAAGGGAAATTGGATATCTTGCTCCATGGTAGGACGTTGAGCCCGGGGGATGACTTCGCGGTAGCACATGCGGTTTACCAATTCATTAATGCAACCAAGCGTTTTGGTACCTAGACCCAACCTACAGCATTTAATCAGGGCGGTGGGTTTGTGACTGCCAGGTCACGTGACCGGGTGGCCGCTGGGCCCGCTGCCCGGATACAACTGTCACCTCTGCGACCGCCGGCGCCAGTGCTAGTCCGCTACAGTGCAGCGGTGTGCGTGGTGGCGGGCGGCGGCTGCGAGACGTCGGGCGGCACCACACTGACATGTGTATGTAGGCTCGAAAGGTGTCGCGATGTAAGTGCATTATTGCACTTTTACACCAATCGAGGTCATGTACCTGTACATTGAGAATGACTGACTGATGACAAATATATGAGATGAGATGAGGGCGCGTGCTAATAAAATCCCATACCTCTATATAGTTCTACCTTGTATCTCACATTCCAAAGAACATAGTAATGCGCGTTAGTACCCACTTCCTGCCTTTGCAACGAAGCTATGGATCAAATTACTGATTATCAATCAAACCGGGAATCACTCTCCGGTAAAGGCGGGAGAGCACCTGGATGTCATATGAGTCATATGAGAGCCATCAATACGTCGGTGATAACGTGCGAGCGACTTCGAGCTCGCTCGTCCTTCCGTGAAGTTGGGGAAAATCGGAATATGAGCGGCCAGGCCCGGCCCGTGGCGACGCTTTTCAGAAGCTCATATCTCTGTAACCGCACGTCCGATTGACAAATGGGCTGCTTTGCTGCGTAGCCTCATCCACCCTATACCGCTGTTTGAGACCAGAGTCGACTCACGTGGGGGACTATCACTGCGCGTGGCGCGTTCCGCGTGAGGGGTGTTGAAAGGTGCCTGCTCGCAAAATAAAACTCCGCAACGGCTGGGCCGATTGTGTGCAAATTGTGTGTGTGGTTAGGGACCCCTCAGCCGCCGCCTTCCCACAAGTCAGGGGTGGGGTGTCCGCACGTGCGCAAGTGCGCACCCTTTTTGTATCTCAGAAACTACTTGCCCGAACGAGTTGAAATTTGGTGTGGTGTCAGGCAACAGTACTAGGAAAGCAGCACCCTTATGCGTGCGCACTGCGCATACCAACCTCACCATACATTTCCTTCGCGCTCGCTCGTTCATCGCCAACTACGGCGCCATACTGGTTATTATTGTTATGGGCTTCTGACCTCACCCGGTGTGGCAGCTCGGGTTCGAGTCGCTTCGGCGCTCGTTATTTGCCCCTGACTGGGATGGCCTGTGGCCGGTGGCAGCGGTCGCACTCAAGGTCAGGTGACGTCAGAGGGCGTGGCGGACCGTGTCCAGGTATGTTGGGCACGTTCAAGTTTCGCTCCTAAATTCTGCCGGACGCCAGGAATTACTTGATCGGGTGGTGGGGCCAGGGCCTGCGCAACAAGCTATGCTTAGCGCGGGGTCTGACCAAGGAAATCCATCCATTCAAACACTTTCGGACTAATTTTTTTTTTAAATTGTTATTGAAAAAATCCTTTGGTGATTTTGCGTACCGTTCGCAGTATCTATTTACTTATGCATTTACTGGCAACGTTGGGGTTGTAATATTCATAATTGGGGTTGTAATTTTTGAGGATGCAGTTGTAGCTACAACCCCGAAAGTATATAAAGTTCCACCCATGCGCCACGTGACCAGTGTCCCTGCACCTGGGCCGTCGGCGGGATACCTATGTGGAGGTGGAGGGGTACTGGTGACGTGGGGGGGGGGGGGGGGGGTACGCCACGTGACCAGTGTCCCTGCACCTGGGCCGTCGGCGGGATACCTATGTGGAGGTGGAGGGGTACTGGTGACGTGTGGGGGGGGGGGGGGGGGGGGGGGTACGCCACGTGACCAGTGTCCCTGCACCTGGGCCGCCGCCGGGATACCTGTGTGGAGGTGGATGGGTACTGGTAACGGGGGGGGGGGGGTACGCCACGTGACCAGTGTCCCTGCACCTGGGCCGCCGCCGGGATACCTATGTGGAGGTGGAGGGGTACTGGTGACGGGGGGGGGGGGTACACCACGTGGCCAGTGTCCCTGCACCTGGGCCGTCGGCGGGATACCTATGTGGAGGTGGAGGGGTACTGGTAACGGGGGGTACGCCACGTGACCAGTGTCCCTGTACCTGGGCCGTCGGCGGGATACCTATGTGGAGGTGGAGGGGTACTGGTGACGGGGGGGTACACCACGTGACCAGTGTCCCTGCACCTGGGCCGTCGGCGGGATACCTATGTGGAGGTGGAGGGGTACTGGTAACGGGGGGGGGGGGGGGTACACCACGTGACCAGTGTCCCTGTACCTGGGCCGCCGCCGGCGCCGGGATACGTGAGACGGACCGGCGGAATGTGAGTTGGCCGGCCGCCCTCTCGGACGACACATGGAGCGAGCCGCCGCGGCCCACGGAGGAGGCGCTATTAATACCCGGTCCCGAGCCGCACCGCCCGGACCACGGCCGAGTTATATCCCAAACTCAGCCGAGTTATCTCCCAAACTCAGCTGAGTTATCTCCCAAACTCAGCCGAGTTATCTCCCAAACTCAGCAGAGTTATCTTCCAAACTCAGCCGAGTTTTCTCCCAAACTCAGCAGAGTTATCCCCGAAACTCAGCAGAGTTATCGCCCAAACTCAGCCGAGTTATCGCCAAACTCAGCCGAGTTATCGCCAAACTCGGTCGAATTATCGCCCAAACTCAGCCGAGTTATCGCCAAACCCAGCCGAGTTATCGCCCAACTCAGCCAAGTTATCGCCAAACTCGGTCGAATTATCGCCAAACTCAGCTGCGTTATCGCCAAACCCAGCCGAGTTATCGCCAAACTCAGCCGAGTTATCGCCAAACTTGGTCGAATTATCGCCCAAACTCAGCCGAGTTATCGCCAAACCCAGCCGAGTTATCGCCAAACCCAGCCGAGTTATCGCCAAACTCAGCCGAGTTATCGCCAAACTCAGCCGAGTTATCGCCAAACTCAGCCGAGTTATCGCCAAACCCAGCCGAGTTATCGCCAAACTCGGTCGAATTATCGCCCAAATTTAGCCGGAGTTATCATGGAAGCATTCTGCCGCATTACCGCGACAACTCAAACCGAGAGTTACCGGACAAATATTGTCGATAATAACTAGGACATCGGACCGAATATTTGCTAGCAAAAAAATAATGACGATATGCGCATTACAATGTATTTAGAGGTAGACTCTCGGGCTGGCGCAGACAGAGTAGATGCTCGTGTGTCTGAAGCAGCGATGCGGTATCGTTAGAAGCAGGGCTGCCAATTCTGTACAGCTGTGGATTTCCAAAGCAAACCGACCGCCAAGACAGCTGACGGTAGCCGTCATCATCGGCAGCTGTCATCAGAGAAGAGCTGCAGTCAGTACACCAAGCGGCTGCAGTCAGTACACCAAGCGGCTGCAGTCAGTACACCAAGCGGCTGCAGTCAGTGCACCAAACGGCTGCAGTCAGTACACCAAGCGGATGCAGTCAGTACACCAATCGGCTGCAGTCAGTACACCAAGCGGCTGCAGTCAGTACACCAAGCGGCTGCAGTCAGTGCACCAAGCGGCTGCAGTCAGTACACCAAGCGGCTGCAGTCAGTACACCAAGCGGTTGCAGTCAGTACACCAAGCGGCTGCAGTCAGTACACCAAGCGGATGTAGTCAGTACACCAAGCGGCTGCAGTCAGCACACCAAGCGGATGCAGTCAGTACACCAAGCGGCTGCAGTCAGTACACCAATCGGATGCAGTCAGTACACCAATCGGCTGCAGTCAGTACACCAAGCGGCTGCAGTCAGTACACCAAGCGGCTACAGTCAGTACACCAAGCGGCTGCAGTCAGTACACGAAGCGGATGCAGTCAGTACACGAAGCGGATGCAGTCAGTACACCAAGCGGCTGCAGTCAGTACACATAGAGCTGCAGTCAGTACACCAAGCGGATGCAGTCAGTACACCAAGTGGCTTCAGTCAGTACACCAAGCGATGCAGTCAGTACACCAAGCGGATGCAGTCAGTACACCAAGCGGATGCAGTCAGTACACCAAGCGGCTGCAGTCAGTACACAAAGCGGATGCAGTCAGTACACCAAGCGGCTGCAGTCAGTACACGAAGCGGATGCAGTCAGTACACCAAGCGGATGCAGTCAGTACACCAAGCGGCTGCAGTCAGTACACGAAGCGGATGCAGTCAGTACACCAAGCGGCTGCAGTCAGTACACATATAACTGCAGTCAGTACACCAAGCGGATGCAGTCAGTACACCAAGCGGCTGCAGTCAGTACACCAAGCGATGCAGTCAGTACACCAAGCGGCTGCAGTCAGTACACCAAGCGGATGCAGTCAGTACACCAAGCGATGCAGTCAGTACACCAAGCGGCTGCAGTCAGTACACCAAGCGATGCAGTCAGTACACCAAGCGGATGCAGTCAGTACACCAAGCGAATGCAATCAGTACACCAAGCGGCTGCAGTCAGTACACGAAGCGGATGCAGTCAGTACACCAAGCGGCTGCAGTCAGTACACATAGAGCTGCAGTCAGTACACCAAGCGGATGCAGTCAGTACACCAAGCGGCTGCAGTCAGTACACCAAGTGATGCAGTCAGTACACCAAGCGGCTGCAGTCAGTACACCAAGCGATGCAGTCAGTACACCAAGCGGATGCAGTCAGTACACCAAGCGGCTGCAGTCAGTACACCAAGCGATGCAGTCAGTACACCAAGCGGATGCAGTCAGTACACCAAGCGGCTGCAGTCAGTACACCAAGCGATGCAGTCAGTACACCAAGCGGATGCAGTCAGTACACCAAGCGGCTGTGGATTTCCAAAGCACACCCACGGCCAACAACAACGTCCGGCCTCTTGGGTACTCTGCAGTCTGCAGTCTGCAGTCTGCAGTCTGCAGTCTGCAGTCTGCAGTGAGTACAGGGTGGTGCTGCATGATGGCGGCACGTTAAAGAAAATAGTTCACCTTTGATTTTTTTCTTCTCCAAACACGATTTGATTATATTTTGAAATACAATGTATTTTTATATTGTCAAAAATGGCCATACATCGCGCCGATTCAGGACAAAAGTTCATACATTATTAATTTGTAGTAAAACTATATACATACTCTCTGAGTCAGGGTCCCCACGTCATGCGAATACAAAAATGGTTCAGCCAATCAGATTCGAAAGTCGCGTAAGGATAGACTCGCATTAGAGAAGTGCCAACCGACGGCCGGCGGTTTGCTTGCTAGCACAGTATAAGGCGCTCAACTCCAGCGGCAAGCTGATTGGCTGATTGTTTAGTCTCTGCCTAGGCTATCGTAAGCACCGCATTCTTTCGTAAGCACCGCATTCCTTCGCCAAAAAAATCAAATATATTCGGCTGGAGTCTTTTCAGTAAAGAGAACTTGCAGATAGGGGTTTCCCAACACGGGGCCTACATAACTGCTATCTCAGTTCAAACCCCCCATGTTGAAGGTGAACTATTTCCTTTAAGCGCCGAGCGGTATTTCAGTGGAAGCAGCCTTTATTTGAGTAAACCATTACAATATAAATATACCATAAGGCTGCACACACACAGTCTATTTCAAATTAAAGCTACTATATTGTGCACGGCGTGAATGGGAAATGGACACCAAGTATTCCAAGTGCACTCATTCTGTTTTCCATTGATCTTGGGCGATCGGCACATGAAAGAGCTGGCCAGACGGCCTCTGCCAACATCAGAAAGCACTGACGCCTCGAGGATGTCAATCAGGATGTTCTGAACAGCTTTCATGAGCTTATTCAAGTCATACCGGCTATGTCATATTGACATGGCATCTGATTCAAACGAGGAAACCGCGAAATCGAAACATCCAGGCTGTAGCGCCAATGCTGCAATACTGATCACGCGATGTCTGAGTGATATTTGATTGATGCACGTCGGCTATAATATAGAGCTATAAATAGCTGAAGGACACCATGCCCATCTATCAAAAAACGTTGCCCAAAAGTAAGAGCGACAGAAAACTTGACATCATTGCAAGAACTATAGGATTGCTGGAGTCTTTTCAGTCAAGAAAACTTGCAGAGAGGGGTTTCCCAACACGGGCTACAAACTGCTATATCAGTTCAAACCCCATGTTGAAGGTGAACTATTTCTTTTAAAGGGAATAGGTCACCTTGAAAGTTGTCCTGAAATTGTGCTGTACGGGGTATTTCGAGCTGAACAACGAATATGGCATTTGTTTGAACGATAGATGGATATTCGTCGAAGAGTTTCAAGTTTGGTGCTCCGATTGGGGCATGAAACAGCCGAACAGCGTCTTCCCAAAGGGCCCCTTTTAGTAGACACTGTTTCGTGCTCCGGTCTACTACCACGACACTAGTTCTGTGTCGAAATTACTTAGCTTAGCGAGGTAATTATTTTACCACAACCCGTCTTTCGATCTGCTTTACAAATCTGCTATATCAGTTCAAAACCCCATGTTAAAGGTGAACTATTCCCTTTAAAGGGACACGCCCACCTTAACATTAGTTTTGAGTTGAGATAGCCATGTTGTTTGTTTTGCATTGCAATTAAGTAGGGTAACAGTTAAAACAACCACATAGGTCTAATCGAAAAGAAATTCGAGCTTGGTCTTGACAATTATGACGAATAAGCGCTACGTGTATTTGAATATGGACTTAACCCTATTCCCTGCGGGCGGCCAGAATTACGTTAACCTGGGGGGGGGGGAGATTCTGCCCCCCCCCCCAGATATCTCGAGAACCGCTAGGTAGATTTTGGTGGGGAAAACGCCATTCGATACGTCATGACAAGATCTCTCTTTTTAGACCCCGATATTTTTGTTTTGTTCAAAAATAGGGGGCCAGGGGGCAAAAAATCCGAACATTTTGGGTGTTTTTTGAAAGGTCATTGCAACCATGTGGCTAGACCGATTTGCATGCTCCAAATGTTTTTTAGCTTCAAATGTACTGGTCTTTAATATATCAAAAGACAAAAAAAAATCATAGGTGTATTCAGGGAATGTAAAATGGGGGATTTTCTGAAGGAAAAAATATGTGCTGTTCGTGATTGTTTGGGACGAGATGAACGTCAAATGTGGGCATTATATGCTGTAATTTGTTAAATTTGATATATTGCGCATAGGCGGATCCAGGAAAAAACATGGGGGTCACCATGC
Source organism: Chirona hameri (assembly GCA_036785665.1). NCBI lineage: Eukaryota > Metazoa > Arthropoda > Thecostraca > Balanomorpha > Balanidae > Chirona > Chirona hameri. The sequence continues at coordinate 30,523 of JAXIVJ010008007.1, read as the reverse complement.
GCGTAACGCTTTTATCATCTTACTAATTTGAAGTTGGACCTATTTTGAGGGTGGGTATCGCCTCCCATTTTTTATCCTGAGTGTGCCTCTGCCCCAAAAATATGTAAAATCCCAGTATCTATGATGCATATTGCATTGAAATTGTTTCTGACGCATTGATTGCACTGCAAACCACGAAGGAAGTATGCGCCGCAAAACCGCATTCGTAACACCCTCCCCAACACAGGAGTCTGGAACCGCCTCTGCCGGACCGATTTATTCAAAATTTTGACACATCACGCGCCATTCAATTTTAAGAAAAGTCACACAGTTTCAGGACGCTAGGCCTAACGGTTTAGAAGCAACAAGTGAAAAACTACCGGGGGGGGGGGCAGACACTACCCCCGCAGGGAATTATGAGGGACATTCCTAGCCAAACATGTAAAAGTTGTGTAGTTTTTCAATACTTTCAGAATCTTTCAGAAACTTTTCAGCGCAATAATCCTTCGTGAAAACGGCTAATATGCCATATTTTTGTTAAAATTAAAGTTGAAATACACCCGCAATCTTTGGAAGCAAAAAGCATACGTGATCTACCAGGTATGCCCAAAAATGTAACGAACATTATGTTCCTCTAGCACGAGTACTTGAAACGAAAACTTGAACCGCAAAAACAAAAACGTATACAAATTCCAATGACCTAGTGTCCTTCACAACAGCAGATAACCAATTAGAAGACTAGACCAACCGGGATATCCCCTGCCCGAAATATCGAGTCACGTACTCACATTGTGCTGTGATCCACCTGTGAGTAAAAGTCAGTGTCCAGAGTCGGAGAGGGCGCGGGCTGGTGGCGGCCCAGGACGACTGGGGCGGCGAGTCCCGGGCGGCGGCCAAATCTCCCGCCGACGCCCGACACCCACCGCCGGCTGGCAGACGAAAATAGCCGGGCCAGACGACCGCCGACGGCCGCCCGGCCGGGCCGCGTCCCCCACCTGTCCCGGCCCTGTCCCTTACCGGCCACAGGTCACAGCCTGTCCCGGCCCTGTCCCATACCGACCACAGGTCACAGCCTGTCCCGGCCCTGTCCCATACCGATCACAGGTCACAGCCTATCCCGGCACTGTCCCATACCGACCACAGGTCACAGCCTGTCCCGGCACTGTCCCATACCGATCACAGGTCACAACCTGTCCCGGCACTGTCCCATACCGGCCACAGGTCACAGCCGGGCCGCGTCCCCCACCTGTCCCGGCCCTGTCCCATACCGATCACAGGTCACAGCCTGTCCCGGCCCTGTCTCATACCGACCACAGCTCACAGCCTGTCCCGGCCCTGTCCCATACCGACCACAGGTCACAGCCTGTCCCGGCCCTGTCCCATACCGACCACAGGTCACAGCCTGCCCCGTCCCTGTCCCATACCGACTACAGGTCACAGCCAGTCCTGTCCCTGTCCCATACCGATCACAGGTCACAGCCTGTCCCGGCACTGTCCCATACCGACCACAGGTCACAGCCTGTCCCGTCCCTGTCCCATACCGACTACAGGTCACAGCCAGTCCTGTCCCTGTCCCATACCGATCACAGGTCACAGCCTGTCCCGGCACTGTCCCATACCGACCACAGGTCACAGCCTGTCCCGTCCCTGTCCCATACCGACTACAGGTCACAGCCTGTCCCGTCCCTGTCCCTTACCGACCACAGGTCACAGCCTGTCCTGTCCCTGTCCCTGTCCCTGTCCCTGTCCCTGTCCCTGTCCCTGTCCCTGTCCCTGTCCCTGTCCCTGCCCCTGTCCCTGTCCCTGTCTCTGTCTCTGTCTCTGTCTCTGTCTCTGTCTCTGTCTCTGTCTCTGTCTCTGTCTCTGTCTCTGTCTCTGTCTCTGTCTCTGTCTCTGTCTCTGTCCCTGTCCCTGTCCCTGTCCCTGTCCCTGTCCCTGTCCCTGTCCCTGTCCCTGTCCCTGTCCATATCCCTGTCCCTGTCCCTGTCCCTGTCCCTGTCCCTGTCCCTGTCCCTGTCCCTGTCCCTGTCCCTGTCCCTGTTCCTGTTCCTGTCCCTGTTCCTGTCCCTGTCCCTGTCTCTGTCTCTGTCTCTGTCTCTGTCTCTGTCTCTGTCTCTGTCTCTGTCTCTGTCTCTGTCTCTGTCTCTGTCTCTGTCTCTGTCTCTGTCTCTGTCTCTGTCTCTGTCTCTGTCCCTGTCCCTGTCCCTGTCCCTGTCCCTGTCCCTGTCCCTGTCCCTGTCCCTGTCCCTGTCCCTGTCCCTGTCCCTGTCCCTGTCCCTGTTCCTGTCACTGTCCCTGTCCCTGTCCATATCCCTGTCCCTGTCCCTGTCCCTGTCCCTGTCCCTGTCCCTGTCCCTGTCCCTGTCCCTGTCCCTGTCCCTGTCCCTGTCCCTGTCCCTGTCTCTGTCTCTGTCTCTGTCCCTGTCCCTGTCCCTGTCCCTGTCCCTGTCCCTGTCCCTGTCCCTGTCCCTGTCCCTGTCCCTGTCCCTGTCCCTGTCCCTGTCCCTGTCCCTGTCTCCGTCTCTGTCCCTTCCCTGTCCCTGTCCCTGTCCCTGTCCCTGTCCCTGTCCCTGTCCCTGTCCCTGTTCCTGTCACTGTCCCTGTCCCTGTCCATATCCCTGTCCCTGTCCCTGTCCCTGTCCCTGTCCCTGTCCCTGTCCCTGTCCCTGTCCCTGTCCCTGTCCCTGTCCCTGTCCCTGTCCCTGTCTCTGTCTCTGTCTCTGTCCCTGTCCCTGTCCCTGTCCCTGTCCCTGTCCCTGTCCCTGTCCCTGTCCCTGTCCCTGTCCCTGTCCCTGTCCCTGTCCCTGTCCCTGTCCCTGTCTCCGTCTCTGTCCCTTCCCTGTCCCTGTCCCTGTCCCTGTCCCTGTCCCTGTCCCTGTCCCTGTCCCTGTCCCTGTCCCTGTCCCAGCCCCTGTCCCAGTATCATTTGCCAGCCCTTCTATGAGTTGAGTATACATTCACATTCGCGCGTATGCATCTGGTATAGCAAGTGGTTTGCATTTTAACCCTGAATCAGATCACAGATTAGTTCCTCTCCACGCCAATTACATGACCTAACAGCGGTCACCGGATGTAAAGCCCGGAACTGAATGACGGCGGGCCCGGAACTGAATGACGGCCCGCCATCGTCGGGTGATGCATCACAGTACATTGGCGCTGCGGGGGCCGCAGAGGGCAGACTCAGTACGGTGGTCTCGTCTCCTATCCACCGGGTGGCAGTGCAGTATCAGTCCGGGGTGACCTGAAGAAGTCCCACTGCCCCCGATAGTGGGTAGGGTATAACTGTATTTCAGTGATCGGACTAAGTGTCTTCTGCCCAGGATCGCCCGGTGTCGGCTAAGTCGGAGAGATGGCGTCGAGAACGGTGGCTACCTGGTGTTACCTGGTGGTTCTTCTCACGCCGACTGTACTCGCGTGTATCTCGGAAATGAGCGTCTTCCGGTTCGGAGGATGTCCGACTATGACGGCGCCATATGGCCAGGACATCTCCCAGGTATGCCTGTGTCACGCATAATTCGGGTTTCGAGTAAGCAGTGTCGACGGGACGATTCGATTTAACCACTAAATCATCACTAAAATAGTACCTATGTTGTGACTTATCCCTGAAACATGCTTGTAAAATGCCTGTCATGTTGCTCCATTCAGCCGCTTTAGACATGTTTTTGCTCTGTTCTATTGAAAATATTATATTTAATTTGATGAATTATTGTTTGCAAACAACCTCTAGTCGAGGAAAAAAAGTAAAATATAATCACATAGCAAACAAATGTTGCCTTCACAATGGGTGCTGGCGATCGATGGCATCGAATGTGATCACAATCGGTGTTAGGCTTTATACAATAGTGCTAACTTCGGTGCTAATTTTCCCACACTTCGATCGACTTAATGCAAAACCATTATTTGCCACAGCGCATCCGGCCTCTTATTAGTAAGACCTGTACCAACACTCGTTTTAAACCTTAGTTGCTTAAGAAACGTGGCATAATTCGGCTGACGTTTGCGGCAGGCGAGCGGGCGGTGGTACGTGCTGCAGACCACCTTCTCAGGTCGGCCGGCCAGTTGCGTCACGCTGGATGTGCAGGAAACCTATACAAACTCGAGCCGGTATGAGGTGAGTACCATAGTTATACACCAAAGTAGCTACTAGAAGTACAACATAAGTTCTAAATATTGGCCTATTGGCTAAATATTGGCCATGGTACCTATTTCCTTTTCTACCATGCGTCCAGAATTATGTTGAATTATCTTCAGGCTGTCTAAGTAATGATTGTATGGTTTACAATCAAACAATTGTAGTTAAAGGGAGTGTGCCTACTGTTTTGGAATGTCAAAAATATTTTTCATACGGTAAGTAGCTATTGGTTTGATTGTTGTATACGATGAAATTCACATCTGGAGCCCCTTTAGTTGAATTTTCACTTATATTGTTTTTTTGTTTATTTTTTGTTTCGATATCTATTAAACGATCGTCACTATGGTGATGTTATGTAAAACGGCGCACATAAGACAATACAATTACGGTCACATCATGCAAGATAGAAAGACAAGTTTTGCACAGCACGTTCTTGCCACTGTGAACTTTATTATGTGCAAGTTTCGTAGCTCTAAATTGATATCTTCTTCAAAAAATGGCCATCGGCCATCATCGAAACGGCCATCATCGAAAAACATGATGGCCGTCCAGTTTATGTTCGACTGCTGTTGTCAGCGTGCACGAGCTGTTTTGTTGAATTGCTATTGGCTGGCGCTAACAATATGCTAGCAGTTTAATCGATAGTTGCAGTGCTTCTAGTAGCGGAAGCCCTCTGGAGTCTACCCGATAACTTTTCGCTCCCAGCAAGTTCTTGGAGTCTTTGGAATATCTCAGCAACTAGGGCGAATCTGGAGAAACAAAGTCATGGGTCAGTTCAGAAAATTATGTTCTATAGACCAGTGTCAATAACCCCAAATAAGCGATGTGAGTAGGCACACTCCCTTTAAGGATGTAGCAGTTTCGAGGCCATAGTTCATCAATCGCTTTGATGTTTTTTTACATGTAATTATCAATCCCTTGTACTCTTTATTTTCCACAGCTCCTATACAGATACAGCAAAGGGAGCACTGATCATACCAGGGGGCTGTATGTTCAGCAGTTCAATGAAACCGGACGGATTGTCGTGCAGAACACTGGCGTGCTCGGTAAGTGCGTGAAGACGGGACGGATTGTCGTGCAGAACACTGGCGTGCTAGGTAAGTGCGTGCAGACGGGACGGATTGTCGTGCAGAACACTGGCGTGCTAGGTAAGTGCGTGCAGACGGGACGGATTGTCGTGCAGAACACTGGCGTGCTCGGTAAGTGCGTGAAGACGGGACGGATTGTCGTGCAGAACACTGGCGTGCTCGGTAAGTGCGTGAAGACGGGACGGATTGACGTGCAGAACACTGGCGTGCTCGGTAAGTGCGTGAACACGGGACGGATTGTCGTGCAGAACACTGGCGTGCTCGGTTAGTGCGTGAAGACGGGACGGATTGACGTGCAGAACACTGGCGTGCTCGGTAAGTGCGTGAACACGGGACGGATTGTCGTGCAGAACACTGGCGTACTCGGTAAGTGCGTGAACACGGGACGGATTGTCGTGCAGAACACTGGCGTGCTCGGTAAGTGCGTGAACACGGGACGGATTGTCGTGCAGAACACTGGCGTGCTCGGTAAGTGCGTGAACACGGGACGGATTGACGTGCAGAACACTGGCGTGCTCGGTAAGTGCGTGAACACGGGACGGATTGTCGTGCAGAACACTGGCGTGCTCGGTAAGTGCGTGAACACGGGACGGATTGACGTGCAGAACACTGGCGTGCTCGGTAAGTGCGTGAACACGGGACGGATTGTCGTGCAGAACACTGGCGTGCTCGGTAAGTGCGTGAACACGGGACGGATTGTCGTGCAGAACACTGGCTTGCTCGGTAAGTGCGTGAACACGGGACGGATTGACGTGCAGAACACTGGCGTGCTCGGTAAGTGCGTGAACACGGGACGGATTGTCGTGCAGAACACTGGCGTGCTCGGTAAGTGCGTGAACACGGGACGGATTGTCGTGCAGAACACTGGCGTGCTCGGTAAGTGCGTGAACACGGGACGGATTGTCGTGCAGAACACTGGCGTGCTCGGTAAGTGCGTGAACACGGGACGGATTGTCGTGCAGAACACTGGCGTGCTAGGTAAGTGCGTGCAGACGGGACGGATTGTCGTGCAGAACACTGGCGTGCTCGGTAAGTGCGTGAACACGGGACGGATTGTCGTGCAGAACACTGGCGTGCTCGGTAAGTGCGTGAACACGGGACGGATTGTCGTGCAGAACACTGGCGTGCTCGGTAAGTGCGTGAACACGGGACGGATTGACGTGCAGAACACTGGCGTGCTCGGTAAGTGCGTGAACACGGGGCGGATTGTCGTGCAGAACACTGGCGTGCTCGGTAAGTGCGTGAACACGGGACGGATTGACGTGCAGAACACTGGCGTGCTCGGTAAGTGCGTGAAGACGGGACGGATTGTCGTGCAGAACACTGGCGTGCTCGGTAAGTGCGTGAACACGGGACGGATTGACGTGCAGAACACTGGCGTGCTCGGTAAGTGCGTGAAGACGGGACGGATTGACGTGCAGAGCACTGGCGTGCTCGGTAAGTGCGTGAACACGGGACGGATTGTCGTGCAGAACACTGGCGTGCTAGGTAAGTGCGTGAACACGGGACGGATTGTCGTGCAGAACACTGGCGTGCTCGGTAAGTGCGTGAAGACGGGACGGATTGACGTGCAGAACACTGGCGTGCTAGGTAAGTGCGTGAACACGGGACGGATTGTCGTGCAGAACACTGGCGTGCTCGGTAAGTGCGTGAACACGGGACGGATTGTCGTGCAGAACACTGGCGTGCTCGGTAAGTGCGTGAAGACGGGACGGATTGTCGTGCAGAACACTGGCGTGCTAGGTAAGTGCGTGAACACGGGACGGATTGTCGTGCAGAACACTGGCGTGCTCGGTAAGTGCGTGAACACGGGACGGATTGTCGTGCAGAACACTGGCGTGCTAGGTAAGTGCGTGCAGACGGGACGGATTGTCGTGCAGAACACTGGCGTGCTCGGTAAGTGCGTGAACACGGGACGGATTGACGTGCAGAACACTGGCGTGCTCGGTAAGTGCGTGAAGACGGGACGGATTGTCGTGCAGAACACTGGCGTGCTCGGTAAGTGCGTGAAGACGGGACGGATTGTCGTGCAGAACACTGGCGTGCTCGGTAAGTGCGTGAACACGGGACGGATTGACGTGCAGAACACTGGCGTGCTCGGTAAGTGCGTGCAGACGGGACGGATTGTCGTGCAGAACACTGGCGTGCTCGGTAAGTGCGTGAAGACGGGACGGATTATCGTGCAGAACACTGGCGTGCTCGGTAAGTGCGTGAACACGGGACGGATTGTCGTGCAGAACACTGGCGTGCTCGGTAAGTGCGTGAACACGGGACGGATTGACGTGCAAAACACTGGCGTGCTCGGTAAGTGCGTGAACACGGGACGGATTAACGTGCAGAACACTGGCGTGCTCGGTAAGTGCGTGAACACGGGACGGATTGTCGTGCAGAACACTGGCGTGCTAGGTAAGTGCGTGAACACGGGACGGATTGACGTGCAGAACACTGGCGTGCTAGGTAAGTGCGTGAACACGGGACGGATTGTCGTGCAGAACACTGGCGTGCTAGGTAAGTGCGTGAACACGGGACGGATTGTCGTGCAGAACACTGGCGTGCTCGGTAAGTGCGTGAAGACGGGACGGATTGACGTGCAGAACACTTGCGTGCTCGGTAAGTGCGTGAACACGGGACGGATTGTCGTGCAGAACACTGGCGTGCTAGGTAAGTGCGTGAACACGGGACGGATTGTCGTGCAGAACACTGGCGTGCTCGGTAAGTGCGTGAAGACGGGACGGATTGATGTGTAGAACACTGGCGTGCTCGGTAAGTGCGTGAACACGGGACGGATTGACGTGAAGAACACTGGCGTGCTCAGTAAGTGCGTGAACACGGGACGGATTGTCGTGCAGAACACTGGCGTGCTCGGTAAGTGCGTGAACACGGGACGGATTGTCGTGCAGAACACTGGCGTGCTAGGTAAGTGCGTGAAGACGGGACGGATTGTCGTGCAGAACACTGGCGTGCTCGGTAAGTGCGTGAACACGGGACGGATTGTCGTGCAGAACACTGGCGTGCTAGGTAAGTGCGTGAAGACGGGACGGATTGACGTGCAGAACACTGGCGTGCTCGGTAAGTGCGTGAACACGGGACGGATTGTCGTGCAGAACACTGGCGTGCTCGGTAAGTGCGTGAACACGGGACGGATTGTCGTGCAGAACACTGGCGTGCTAGGTAAGTGCGTGAAGACGGGACGGATTGACGTGCAGAACACTGGCGTGCTCGGTAAGTGCGTGAACACGGGACGGATTGTCGTGCAGAACACTGGCGTGCTAGGTAAGTGCGTGAAGACGGGACGGATTGACGTGCAGAACACTGGCGTGCTCGGTAAGTGCGTGAACACGGGACGGATTGTCGTGCAGAACACTGGCGTGCTAGGTAAGTGCGTGAAGACGGGACGGATTGACGTGCAGAACACTGGCGTGCTCGGTAAGTGCGTGAACACGGGACGGATTGTCGTGCAGAACACTGGCGTGCTAGGTAAGTGCGTGAACACGGGACGGATTGTCGTGCAGAACACTGGCGTGCTAGGTAAGTGCGTGAACACGGGACGGATTGTCGTGCAGAACACTGGCGTGCTAGGTAAGTGCGTGAACACGGGACGGATTGTCGTGCAGAACACTGGCGTGCTCGGTAAGTGCGTGAACACGGGACGGATTGTCGTGCAGAACACTGGCGTGGTAGGTAAGTGCGTGAACACGGGACGGATTGTCGTGCAGAACACTGGCGTGCTCGGTAAGTGCGTGAAGACGGGACGGATTGACGTGCAGAACACTGGCGTGCTCGGTAAGTGCGTGAACACGGGACGGATTGTCGTGCAGAACACTGGCGTGCTAGGTAAGTGCGTGCAGACGGGACGGATTGTCGTGCAGAACACTGGCGTGCTCGGTAAGTGCGTGAACACGGGACGGATTGTCGTGCAGAACACTGGCGTGCTCGGTAAGTGCGTGAACACGGGACGGATTGTCGTGCAGAACACTGGCGTGCTCGGTAAGTGCGTGAACACGGGACGGATTGACGTGCAGAACACTGGCGTGCTCGGTAAGTGCGTGAACACGGGGCGGATTGTCGTGCAGAACACTGGCGTGCTCGGTAAGTGCGTGAACACGGGACGGATTGACGTGCAGAACACTGGCGTGCTCGGTAAGTGCGTGAAGACGGGACGGATTGTCGTGCAGAACACTGGCGTGCTCGGTAAGTGCGTGAACACGGGACGGATTGACGTGCAGAACACTGGTGTGCTCGGTAAGTGCGTGAAGACGGGACGGATTGACGTGCAGAGCACTGGCGTGCTCGGTAAGTGCGTGAACACGGGACGGATTGTCGTGCAGAACACTGGCGTGCTAGGTAAGTGCGTGAACACGGGACGGATTGTCGTGCAGAACACTGGCGTGCTCGGTAAGTGCGTGAAGACGGGACGGATTGACGTGCAGAACACTGGCGTGCTAGGTAAGTGCGTGAACACGGGACGGATTGTCGTGCAGAACACTGGCGTGCTCGGTAAGTGCGTGAACACGGGACGGATTGTCGTGCAGAACACTGGCGTGCTCGGTAAGTGCGTGAAGACGGGACGGATTGTCGTGCAGAACACTGGCGTGCTAGGTAAGTGCGTGAACACGGGACGGATTGTCGTGCAGAACACTGGCGTGCTCGGTAAGTGCGTGAACACGGGACGGATTGTCGTGCAGAACACTGGCGTGCTAGGTAAGTGCGTGCAGACGGGACGGATTGTCGTGCAGAACACTGGCGTGCTCGGTAAGTGCGTGAAGACGGGACGGATTGACGTGCAGAACACTGGCGTGCTCGGTAAGTGCGTGAACACGGGACGGATTGACGTGCAGAACACTGGCGTGCTCGGTAAGTGCGTGCAGACGGGACGGATTGTCGTGCAGAACACTGGCGTGCTCGGTAAGTGCGTGAAGACGGGACGGATTATCGTGCAGAACACTGGCGTGCTCGGTAAGTGCGTGAACACGGGACGGATTGTCGTGCAGAACACTGGCGTGCTCGGTAAGTGCGTGAACACGGGACGGATTGACGTGCAGAACACTGGCGTGCTCGGTAAGTGCGTGAACACGGGACGGATTAACGTGCAGAACACTGGCGTGCTCGGTAAGTGCGTGAACACGGGACGGATTGTCGTGCAGAACACTGGCGTGCTAGGTAAGTGCGTGAACACGGGACGGATTGACGTGCAGAACACTGGCGTGCTAGGTAAGTGCGTGAACACGGGACGGATTGTCGTGCAGAACACTGGCGTGCTAGGTAAGTGCGTGAACACGGGACGGATTGTCGTGCAGAACACTGGCGTGCTCGGTAAGTGCGTGAAGACGGGACGGATTGACGTGCAGAACACTTGCGTGCTCGGTAAGTGCGTGAACACGGGACGGATTGTCGTGCAGAACACTGGCGTGCTAGGTAAGTGCGTGAACACGGGACGGATTGTCGTGCAGAACACTGGCGTGCTCGGTAAGTGCGTGAAGACGGGACGGATTGATGTGTAGAACACTGGCGTGCTCGGTAAGTGCGTGAACACGGGACGGATTGACGTGAAGAACACTGGCGTGCTCAGTAAGTGCGTGAACACGGGACGGATTGTCGTGCAGAACACTGGCGTGCTCGGTAAGTGCGTGAACACGGGACGGATTGTCGTGCAGAACACTGGCGTGCTAGGTAAGTGCGTGAAGACGGGACGGATTGTCGTGCAGAACACTGGCGTGCTCGGTAAGTGCGTGAACACGGGACGGATTGTCGTGCAGAACACTGGCGTGCTAGGTAAGTGCGTGAAGACGGGACGGATTGACGTGCAGAACACTGGCGTGCTCGGTAAGTGCGTGAACACGGGACGGATTGTCGTGCAGAACACTGGCGTGCTCGGTAAGTGCGTGAACACGGGACGGATTGTCGTGCAGAACACTGGCGTGCTAGGTAAGTGCGTGAAGACGGGACGGATTGACGTGCAGAACACTGGCGTGCTCGGTAAGTGCGTGAACACGGGACGGATTGTCGTGCAGAACACTGGCGTGCTAGGTAAGTGCGTGAAGACGGGACGGATTGACGTGCAGAACACTGGCGTGCTCGGTAAGTGCGTGAACACGGGACGGATTGTCGTGCAGAACACTGGCGTGCTAGGTAAGTGCGTGAAGACGGGACGGATTGACGTGCAGAACACTGGCGTGCTCGGTAAGTGCGTGAACACGGGACGGATTGTCGTGCAGAACACTGGCGTGCTAGGTAAGTGCGTGAACACGGGACGGATTGTCGTGCAGAACACTGGCGTGCTAGGTAAGTGCGTGAACACGGGACGGATTGTCGTGCAGAACACTGGCGTGCCAGGTAAGTGCGTGAACACGGGACGGATTGTCGTGCAGAACACTGGCGTGCTCGGTAAGTGCGTGAACACGGGACGGATTGTCGTGCAGAACACTGGCGTGGTAGGTAAGTGCGTGAACACGGGACGGATTGTCGTGCAGAACACTGGCGTGCTCGGTAAGTGCGTGAAGACGGGACGGATTGACGTGCAGAACACTGGCGTGCTAGGTAAGTGCGTGAACACGGGACGGATTGTCGTGCAGAACACTGGCGTGCTAGGTAAGTGCGTGAAGACGGGACGGATTGACGTGCAGAACACTGGCGTGCTCGGTAAGTGCGTGAACACGGGACGGATTGTCGTGCAGAACACTGGCGTGCTCGGTAAGTGCGTGAAGACGGGACGGATTGACGTGCAGAACACTGGCGTGCTAGGTAAGTGCGTGAAGTGTCCGAGATCGCTGATCAGTGTCAGTGTCAGTGATCAGTGTCAGTGTCAGTGATCAGTGTCAGTGATCAGTGTCAGAACTGCGGATGTTTCCTGGTACTTTGCTAATCATTCAAACCAGTCTCGCGTGAGTACAAACATGTTGAATAGCTTGTATGTGCATTTTTGTTACAAGTTTCCCTTTTTGATATGCAATATGGATGATAATTATGAGCAGCCTCGTCAGGACATGCGAAACATTGACCGCGTGACAGGCTCTTTTGGGATGTTCATATCATCACGACGTTCAGATGTGTAACCAACACTACTGAACGAGAAAAAAAACGTTGGCAGAAATGTGGCCAATTAGCTGGCAAATGTGCAAATATGTATTTTACTCATGGATTCACCTATATGTGATGCGTGATGCGTGAGGGTGTGACCTATGGCGGTATGGTAGGTCAATTGCTTCGCATATAACTAATTTTGGACATTTCTGAAAATGAGCCGACAAGTTTTTCTAAAAGATAGCTTGCTCTTATACCTCAATATTAGCCATTCGTTTTATAATTCGGTCTTACATATGACGCCATGCTTACGTTTGTATGTGAATACCGAATCACCGATACTGACATGTTATGTTACTTGTGCATATATTTTGCAAATGAGTGCATAGTATTTGTACTCTCCATATTCATGGGCTTTGGCGGCGGGTGGGGGGGGGGGACGCGCCCCCACCAGTTCAAAAATAAGGGGGGGGGGACGCCCCCCCCATGAAAGCAGACTTGCTTGATTTCTTTCTCTGAATTCGTTCCAAAGGATATGAACTTAATTTATTCTTCTCTCAAATTGCATGTCATTTTTAACCATTTATCGTTGATTCCTTTATTTGATGTAGGTACTTAATTACTTTGTAGAAAATAAAATGATGATATGCCAGCTAAAAGCTGGTACACAAGATTCGCTTCTGATATGATTGAATGTCAAGTTCATCCATTCATTCACCATTAATTCCAAGACCTTAGATACAATTAATCCAAGGCACTAGGCAGCGAATAGCGTGACGTCATGGGTACATCCATCAATATGCTGTGTTCAAACAGCAATCAGTTTTAAACTGTAGTCCCTTTGAGCCGCTGAAATGTATATAAATGAGTGCTATAGCACTCATTTATATACATTTAATGTTTTCATTTTATAGCAGCATGCTTGGTATATTTGTAATGGTTGAAGAACTCTCTACAATCCATGCTAAATAAGTTTTTGAAATATATCATAGAAGGGGTAGCTATAGCTAGTATACTAGCTTGCTGGGCGATAGCGAAGAAGATTCGGGAAAATAAATGTCCACGAACACTCGCTAAAATAAGTTCCCCATTCCCATCCAGGGGTGGATCCAGGGGGGGACAAGGAGCCATGGATATGCCAAGGGGCCATGCCCCCCCCCCCCCCAAAGGTCCTGAGACCGTTATTTGCCCCCCCCCCCCAACACGGCCGGACGTACATCGGTGGATGGCTGACACGCGCTACGCCCCCCCCCCCCCCGCTCAACAACTTCTCCCTAACGGCCTGCTACCCACTGGCGGATCCAGCCCCCCCCCCTGGATCCGCCAGTGAGGGACATTTGCATCTTGTGAGGGACATTTGCATTAGGGGCAAATGTCCCTCACAAGAACATGGGGGGGGACATTCAATACAAGTATGCCCCCCTCCCGCACGTTCCTGCATTGGGCTGTAAGAAGTTGATAACCCGCGCCCCTCTGGGGTGCAGAATCTGCACCCCCCCCCCCAAGAATTGTCACAATAACGTGAAAACTGTTTCCTATATCGACGTGAAACTTTACGTACTTTATGCTGCATTAATTCTTCGTCTAGTCACAACAAATTTCGATGAAATTGGGTTGGAATACTGAGGGAGATAAATACGTTTTAGTGACGTCATGTCATGTCATTTTTTTCGTGTAAAAAATGATAATGTTTGAAAAATCGTAGAACATCGAGTGTTGAAGAAGAAAACAAATGCAAAAATCTACAAATGACATTCTCTTCAAAATGGTTATCTCAAATTTTCGGAATTTAATTTTGAGATTTTTACCCCCCAAATCCGAAAAAACTGTTTTTTTTCGGAAAATAAATCCGCAAAATCAGCATTTTCAACGATATTGAAAAACCTGAATGTGTATTGGAGAACCAAGTATGGATAATATCCAAACCAAATTTCAAAACAATATCTTTATTTTTAATCCTCGCCCTATGGGGGGCCCTAAAACGACCCCCCCCCCCCCTGAGGTTTTTCTTGCATAACTTTGTAGACATGCGGCACATCTTTCTGAAATTTCAGTAGCTAAGTATACAGCAATTACATCATACATGTATGCTGTAAAAATTTCATTGCAATTGTTTGAGCAATGTGGGAAATAATGATGTTTTGATGACGTCATGTTGGTGGGAAAAACGATAAATGTTTGAAAAATCTTAGAAAACAGAGTTTTGAAGCAAATTGCAAACGCAATTAAAGCAAAGATATAAAATTTAATTTTCTTTCAAATGGCTATCTCGGATTTTCAAAGATGTAAAAAAACGGAATACATATGATAGAACTGAGTATGGACAATTCTCAAACCCAAATTTCAAAGAAATATCTTTTTTTTTGACTGAGTGATGGCTCCCTAAGTAAAAGAAATTCATGACGTCTTTTTTTAAACTACTTTTTTTAACTTTTTTGACCAGGTACGAATAAATAATTACATTTTCTGTATTTCGGAGACACAACTGGTCTAGGAACATGCCTTTTTATTTACATTTATCAATTTCTCAATTTGGAGGTTTTCTGACAGCGAAATCGCTGTTCTGGACGTGGTCGATCGAGGTCATTCACTTGACCTGGAAGGTCACTCGTTGATCTGAAACCTAAAATTGCATACCTTTAGATTTCGAACATGACAGGCAACATGTTGGTTCTTACCGCGTTGCTCTATGTTGCTTGGTTTGGAAGTTAACAGGGGAGGGGTCTTTTAGGACCCCCGTAGGGCGAAGGTGAAAAAAGCTCCCGTAGGGCGTGCGTTAACCGACTTTTGGCTCCCTAAATATAAGTAACTCATGACGTCATTTTTTTAAGTTGCATGTTTTGGCTTTTGGTGACCAGATACAGAGAAATATATGCCACCACTGTATTCTGAGACAAAACTGGTCTAGAAACATGCCTTTTTTATTTAGATTAATTAATTCAAATGTTTTCCTCACGTGACCTGACCTTGACCTGAGGGCCAGTGTATGGGGTCAGGTTGTGAAAATGGCTGCTACTAGCGAATTATACGTGTAAAATAACCCATAAAACATGTGTCGCATTGCTTTCGTAGACTTCTTGCTAATAGTGACCTTTTGTGACTGACCTTGACCTTGACCTTTGCTTACAATTCGCCTTTCGCTTATATGGGCAATTAATTTACCTTTGAGAGCACTTTATGCGATAATTGTCGCAATCTAGGCTTTGATGAAAAGTATGGCCCATTAACTCAAATACCTCGATATTGCCCCTTGACCTGGCTGTGACCTGAAATTTGACTTGATTTTGAAAACTTCGCGTATGCTTTAGATGCATCTCATTGAGAGCTTTCGATTGCCGCCTTGCGCCTCTTGCTGCAGTTATTTGATCGGAAGATAACGGGGGGGGGGCGTGTTCTTCGGCTGAATACCCCAGCGGGGCGCAGGATGATTAGGGAAAACTACCCCCCCCCCCGGTTAACGTCTTTTTTGCGCTGAGGACCCGACGCCACCCCCACACCCACCCACCCCGTATTTTTTTAGCGCTGACAACCCGACGTCACTCCCCCCCCCCCGCTCAACGACTCTTCGTGCTGACGACCCGACGCTATCCCCCCCTCCCCCCCCCCCCCCACCCCCTCCGCCCCCGGTCAACAACTTTCCGCAGATGAAGCTGAGCGTAATTTTCACCCCCCCCCTTCCCCCAAAAAACTCGAACCATAGATCCCCAGTGGTGCTATCCCCCCCCCCCCCCTCCCGGTCAATAACTTTTGTTTTTGACTGCGACTGCGTCCCCCCAGTAAAAAATCCGTGGCGACGCCCCTGTCCATATTTCATAGCACGTAATGGCAACCGAGATCACACACGAGGCTGTAGGTCAAATTTAAGTGAACATCTTGGCCTGGGGCGGGATCTATTAAAGTCTGTGTATCTAAGATACTTAATCCCACCAACATAAATATTATTGTACATGGCTGGCATCGACACTGCTTGGCATTGGCTCTCATGCCAATCACGCGGTTCCCATGACCTGTCTGATTCTGACCCTGCGAATCGCTCATCAAAGCCCAGCGACACGGACAACACCACCCGAATTCCATCGATCACGTGACACTCACTGCAGCCGTCGCCGACGGGAGAATCATCGGTCACGTGACACTCACTGCAGCCGTGGCCGACGGGAATCATCGGTCACGTGACACTCACCGCAGCCGTGGCCGACGGGAATCATCGGTCACGTGACACTCACCGCAGCCGTGGCCGACGGGAGTCATCGGTCACGTGACACTCACCGCAGCCGTGGCCGACGGGAGTCATCGGTCACGTGATCGACACTCACCGCAGCCGTGGCCGACGGGAATCATCGGTCACGTGACACTCACCGCAGCCGTGGCCGACGGGAGTCATCGGTCACGTGACACTCACCGCAGCCGTGGCCGACGGGAGTCATCGGTCACGTGACACTCACCGCAGCCGTGGCCGACGGAAGTCATCGGTCACGTGCATGGGATGAACTTTATATACTTTCGGGGTTGTAGCTACAACTGCATCCTCAAAAATTACAACCCCAATTATGAATATTACAACCCCAACATTGCCAGTAAATGCATAAGTAAATAAATACTGCGAACGGTACGCAAGATCACCAAAGGATTTATCTAATAACATTAGTAACCAGTATGGTGCTGTAGTTGGCGATGAACGAGCGAGCGCGAAGGAATGTATGGTGATGTTGTTTCAACTCTATCGGGCGAGTAGTTTCTGAGATTAAAAGAAGGGCTGCGCACTTGCGCACGTGCAGAGGCACCCCCCTGACTTGTGGGAAGGCGGCGGCTGAGGGGTCCCTAACCACACACCAAATTTGCTCACAATCGGCCCAGCTGTAGCGGAGTTTTTGCGAGCAGGCACTTTTCAACACCCCTCACGAGGAACGCGCCACGCGCAGTGATAGTCACCCACGTGAGTCGGCACTGGTCTCAAACAGGATAAGTTAGATGGGGCTGCTCAGCAAATCAGCAAAGAAGCCCGCTTGTCAATCGGACGTGCGGTTACAGAGATACCAGCTTCTGAAAAGCGTCGCCACGGGCCGGGCCCGGCCGCTCATATTCAAATGTTTCCCCTACTTCACGGAAGGACGAGCGAACTCGAAGGCGCTCGCACGTAATCACCGATGCTTTGATTGCTCTCAAATTACTCATATGACGTCCTGGTGTTATCCCGCCTTTACCGGAGGGTGATTCCCGGTTTGATTGATAATCAGTAATTTGATCCATAACTTCGTTTCAAAGGCAGGAAGTGTGTACTAACGTGCATTACTATGTTCTTTGGAACGTGGGATGCATGGTAGAACTGTATAGAGGTATAGGGTTTTGTTAACACGCGCCCTGGAGGGACTCTGAAAATTTCACGCACTGGAGGGGGGGGGGGGGGGGGGGGGGCGGGGGCGAAGATAAAGGCTCCGATAAGAAATACAATAACGAAAATTGTAGGGTGGAGAGGTTCTGTGGGGAGCACTGTTTTTTTTTAAAATCATGACCCTAGGTTAGTATCTCCAAGGTCAAATGAGGTCAAATATGCTAAGATTTGACTGTTATGCGCTCCTTGGATTGACATTGGTATGGAACGCAGTGATTGCGTGTATATGTTATATGTATAAGTATTAAGTATATTGTATGCACCACAAAATGGGCTTAAATGATTTGTTGGAGAGTCTAATGATACAATAGGGATGATAGAAGTTGCATTTGACCTCACGCCATTTACATACCAGTAAGGCCCCGTTGTTGGCGATGAACGAGCGAGGGCGAAGTAAATGTATGGTGAATTTCAGCTCGATCGTGCAAGTAGTTTGAGATACAAAAAGGTGAGCACGTGCGCACGTACAGAGGTACCCCATCCCCGACTTGTGGGAAAGTGGCGGCTGAGGGGTCTCTAACCACAAAAACCAAATTTGCATACAATCTGCCCAGCCGTTGCGGAGTTTTGCGAGAAAGCAATTTCAACACCCCTCACGCGGCACGCGCCACGCGCAGTGGTAGTCAGTAGTCACCCACGTGAGTCGGCACTGGTCTCAAACATGGTAAGTTGGATGGGGCTGCTCACCAAAGAAGACTGCTTGCCAATCGGACGTGCGGTTGCAGAGATATAGCTTCTCAAAGGCGTCGCCACGGGCCAGGTCTGGTCGGGTCGGGTCGGGCTGGGTCGAGAGACAGGCCGCTCATATTCAGATTTTTCCCTTACACCAGGACGGACGAAGGACGAGCGAACGCTTCGCGCTCGCTCGTAACAAAACAATTATACATATGAGCACAGAAAAGGAAAAACTTTAAAATGTTAGTCACGTTTGCCATAAATAGCATTTTAAAATCCAACAATACAACATAATATCCAAAAAATTCCTTTGAAAGACTATTTAGGTACCTGCATGTAGCCATGTATATTTGTAATGATTGTTTATTTACTCTCCATGGTGAAGCTGGCGCTGATGCTTCGATGCTAAGTGAGCTGCAGATTGTCGTGCGCGCGATTCTTTCTCTCATTTCGTTGTTGTTGATCCGGACATCAGTTACTGTAATGTATGTACGTGCAGAATGTACAACGATATTTCCGTAGCCAATCAGCAACGGATTGATATGTGGATGTTGGATAGTTGGGATAGTTCATGTTTAGCTCGCGTTTCACTCAGTCATCTGTTAACTGTTTGTGAAAATCAAAGAGATAATGAAACCTATGTTAATTCTATGGTGTTTAACTATTTTCAATTTTGCACATTTTCGTTTTTGTTTCTTGAGTCGTTTTTCCTCCCCCCGTCGCCGACTCAATTACAACCCCAACGAAAAACAAAAAGTTCCGCCTCTGGTCACGTGACACTCACCGCAGCCGTGGCCGACGGGAGTCATCGATCACGTGACACTCACCGCACTGACGGTGGCCCACGGAAGTGACTCGGCAAACCGTTCTCCGCGGCAGCCGACTGCGGCGTCACTGTCCCGTGACGGCTCCCTGTTTATGTGACGGCTCATCCTGCACTGTGACGCGCTGTGTGACGCTGCGGTGGCGTCACACTGCGGCGTGATACCGCCGCAGTGTGATACCGCCGCAGTGTACCACCACCAACCAGCGGTTGCCTTGATTTTGACCCGCGCCACTGCCACTGCCACTAACACTGGCGCGCCGGCAGACTGAGCCGGCAGAGTATGGCGCTGAGCCGTGCCACTGCCACTGCCACTAACACTGCGCACCGGCAGACTGAGCCGGCAGAGGATGGCGCTGAGCCGTGCCACTGCCACTGCCACTAACACTGCGCGCCCGGCAGACTGAGCCGGCAGAGGATGGCGCTGAGCCGTGCCACTGCCACTGCCACTAACACTGCGCGCCGACAGACTGAGCCGGCAGAGGATGGCGCTGAGCCGTGCCACTGCACTGCCACTAACACTGCCGCCGGCAGACTGAGCGGCAGAGGATGGCGCTGAGCCGTGCCACTGCCACTGCACACTAACACTGCGCGCCGACAGACTGAGCGGCAGAGGATGGCGCTGAGCCGTGCCACTGCCACTGCCACTAACACTGCGCGCCGGCAGACTGAGCCGGCAGAGGATGGCGCTGAGCCGTGCCACTGCCACTGCCACTAACACTGCGCGCCGGCAGACTGAGCCGGCAGGAGAATGGCGCTGAGCCGTGCCACTGCCACTGCCACTAACACTGCGCGCCGACAGACTGAGCCGGCAGAGGATGGCGCTGAGCCGTGCCACTGCCACTGCCACTAACACTGCGCGCCGGCAGACTGAGCCGGCAGAGGATGGCGCTGAGCCGTGCCACTGCCACTGCCACTAACACTGCGCGCCGACAGACTGAGCCGGCAGAGGATGGCGCTGAGCCGTGCCACTGCCACTGCCACTAACACTGCGCGCCGGCAGACTGAGCCGGCAGAGGATGGCGCTGAGCCGTGCCACTGCCACTGCCACTAACACTGCGCGCCGGCAGACTGAGCCGGCAGAGGATGGCGCTGACCCCGCCGTCTGGCCCACACCATCAGCGTCAAAATGATGTGTGGAAAAGGTAGAGGGCATTCAAGAGCAACGATCACACCTCACTCTGCGCAGACCGTCAACAATGACAAACGAGAGAATGTACAGACAATCTTTGCGAGAATGGAAACCAGCTTAGTAGCCCTCGCACCGAAGACATCTTGAGGCTTTCATGATTTCTTCTGAATCATTTTAATTTGTCTTATCTGTCCCCCCTTCCCCCCAAGTGATGCAGTTTTACAAGCTAGAAATTTGCACATCCTATACTTATTGCTAAAGTTGGCTCGTGTGAGCAAACGACATATACGTGATATGTTTTGACAAACGTGAGATACACATTTTATAATTGCCATGTTGTGTACACTGTACGCATGACTCTAAGTAAGAGCTTCATTGCCGGTTGAATGTTTGCCCCCGAAAGTGAGTTTTGGCGTAGCTTGTCAGTCGGGGCAAGTGCGGCTCGGGCAACCGGCCGGTGGCGGCTCGGGCAACCGGCCGGTGACGCACCGACAACCTCTATAATTTAGCCGGGCTGGCCCAGTCAGCCCGGCCTCGGCGGCCCCTGTACCGGGCCCCCACGTCCGGCCCCGAACCTGGCAGGGCAGGGGCACCCGCACGCAGTCCTGACGTGTGACAGGGCACCCGCACGCAGCTCTGACGTGGACAGGGCACCCGCACGCAGTCTCCTGACGTGTGACAGGGCACCCGCACGCAGTCCTGACGCGTGACAGGCACCCGCACGCAGTCCCTGACGTGTGACAGGGCACCCGCAACGCAGTCCTGACGTGTGACAGGGCACCCGCACGCAGTCTGACGCGTGACAGGACACGCGGCGGACGTCATCACATCGGCATGTCGTCACCTCGGAGACAGTTGGACGTTTCTCGATTAATGAGCCACAGTGGCATCAGTTCCGCCAATTCGAAACCCATAAGCCCAATATTCATATCGTACAATTGGCGAGAACTATCGTCGACTTGGTCGAAAACGGGAAGTGGTTCTGAACTACTCTTAAGCACTTGTAGTTCTCTGTGAGATTTATGGTTTCAACATGTGTTAACCAAACTCATGCATATTGAACTGGCGTATGGATTGCCTCTAATCTGAACCTCAGACCTGAACCCTTACCTGACTTTGTCCTTGGACCTATGACCTGAAATGTGACCCCCCACCTTTGATCTTACCTCTTACTGTCCTCTGACCTCTTAGCTGGCCTCTGACCTGACTGACTCTGACCTGACCTCTACACTGACCCTGGCTCATTGCCTCCGAGCTGACCTCTGACCTGACCTCTGACCTGACCTCTGACCTGACCTCTGACCTGACCTCTGACCTGACCTCTGACCTGACCTCTGACCTGACTCTGACCTGACCTATGACCTGACTCTGACTGACCTCCGAGCTGACCACTGACCTGACCTCTGACCTGACCTCTGACCTGACCTCTGACCTGACCTCTGACCTGACCTCTGACCTGACCTCTGACCTGACCTCTGACTGACTCTGACCTGACCTCTGACCTGACCTCTGACCTGACATCTGACCTGACATCTGACCTGCCATCTGACCTGACCTCTGACCTGCCCTCTGACCTGACATCTTGTCTGGCCTCTGACCTTGACTGACCTCTGGTCTGACCTGACCTCTGACCTGCCCTCTGACCGACCTCTTGTCTAGCCTCTGACCTGACCTCTCTCTGACCTGACCTCTGACCTGACCTCTGACCTGACCTCTGACCTGACCTCTGACCTGACCTCTGACCTGACCTCTGACCTGACTTCTGACCTGACCTCTGACTGCCTCTGACGACTCTGAACCTGACCACTGGTCCGACCTGACCTCTGACCTGATCGCTGACCTGACCTCTTGTCTGGCCTCTGACCTCTGACCTGACCTCTTGTCTGGCCTCTGACCTCTGACCTGACCTCTTGTATACTACCTTGACCTCTGACCTGACCTCTTGTCTGACCCCTGACCTCTGAGCTGACCTCTGGTCCGACTGACCTCTTACCTCTGGTCCGACCTGACCTCTGACCTCTGACCTCTGACCTCTGACCTCTGACCTCTGACCTCTGACCTCTGACCTCTGACCTCTGACCCCTGACCTCTGACCTCTGACCTCTGACCTCTGACCTCTGATCTCTGACCTCTGACCTCTGACCTCTGAACTCTGACCTCTGACCTCTGACCTCTGACTTCTGACCTCTGACCTCTGACCTCTGACCTCTGACCTCTGACCTCTGACTTCTGACCTCTGACCTCTGACCTCTGACCCTCTGACCTCTGACCTCGACCTCTGACCTCTGACCTTGACATCTGACTTCTGACCTCTGACATCTGACCTCTGACCTCTGACCTCTGACCCTCTGATCTCTGACCTCTGACCTCTGACCTCTGACCTCTGATTTCTGACCTCTGACCTCTGACCTCTGACCTGCGGCAGGGTTTTTTCGGCCGTCTTCGGCTGGTGGTCGACCTGTCCGAGTCCAGTCAGCTGGCGGCTGTGTCAGCTGTCAGCCGCTACTGGTCGGTCACGTGATCTCCGGCCAGCTGTGGAGCAGGAACGCCAGCGCCAGTGACGAGGAAGGCGAGCTGACCTCGGTCGCGCAGCGTCTCACCGACCGCGGGGTCGGTGCCGGCTGCTGCGGGAGGTCAACCAGACCGGCTGCCCCGGCTACTCCGGCCGCAGATAGAGTGGAGAGATACGCCAGATACGCCGGATGGAACGTAAATTGGAGTGGTTTTAATGGCACGAACCAAGCGCAAATGTCAGATTGATTTCAGAGTGGATATCACACTAAACACGAATGACCGGAAAAGGACATCTGCAGAGAACGTATATGCAGGTTCAGTGTGTGTTTGTCATTTATCGCGCTGCTTGTCTCTGCTCTGACTTTACGTTATTGCCATATTTTGGTTGTTTCGCAGGCACCATCGCTTCTTTCGTAATTGGAAGTGTTGCTAATATTCGCTTTATTAATACAATACAATAATATATCCATGAACCTTTCAACAGCATGCCCATATCCACTTAACTGTGTGGTTGTGAACTGTTCACCTCCCGGTTCACTGCAACTGGCCACTGCAATTGCAATTGCAATTGACGAAGCGACATACCCACGTTTCTACATTCTCGCCAACAGCAATCATCATGGCGACAAAGAACAGGTAAAGAAAGGAGTGAAAGGACCATGGTAAAGCGAATAGTGGACGAAAAAGCGACAACCTACTGTATGCTTAACTGGCTGTGTTAGATTGTAATTTATCTAAAGATGGTGAATAATGACATCGATTTGTTAAATTAACGATATAATAGTAAGTCATGTTTCTTGACCTTTTCAGATTCCTTAGTCTTAAAAGGTACCAGACTGGTTATTGATTCAACTTTTTGGAACGATTAATCATGATTCACTTTGGAATTTGAATGATTCAATCACCGTTCGATTCACGGATACAATTTTGACATTGATCCTTCCGATTCAAAGAATCAAAACAAACATTTAATCGTATCACGTTTGATTCAACATTTAAATATATGTGGTTAATTTATATCAAATCAATACAAATGGAAAAATTTTAAAAATAAAATGATTTTATTTAATTTATTAAAATTTATATGATATCATCATTAAAACATTGTATTTACAGCAATACTATTTCAGTATAAATGAATGCAGCCACTGGACTGTATGTATTTGCAACAATTTACCAGTGTACTTGCATCGTTAAGAATCCGTTAAATCTGTTGATTCAATCAGTCTTGATTTGATGCGGGTTTGATTCAATCACGATTCATGAATCAAAAGATTTTGAGGTGAATCCAATTATTGTTTGATCCAGAATTTTTGATTTGATCAATCCAATCGATTCAATCAGTGTTGATCAATAACAGTCTGAAGTACTTCGATCTCATTGGACGGTTTGGATAAAATAGTTTCCCATTCTGAAGAAATCCTGGCTACTGAATGCTGTTTATGATTATTATGCGTACTTGTTATCATCAGCCTTCGGCAAATCTACAAATTAGATAAAATTATTACTTACTCAATTTCACTTATGGGATACGATTTTCCTCCGGAAAAGACATTCCCAAAGGCCCACACAAATATACAGATCTTGAGGAGAAAAAAACGGTTAGTTTATCGGCCTATCGTTCAAACATGGACCACCTCAACGGCTCGACCAGTTTATTGGTAAAACACGGAACAAAGCAGCCCGGGAAATTCACCGCCGGACACCTAGGTATCAGTTGTGACAAGCTGTGTTCTCAAACTGCCACGACAGCAGCATGGCGCCCCTATCGCTGTAGATATGCACAGCGCCTGACCATGACGAGTCAAAGCTCACTGATGCCGTTTTTTAGTGGTGGGTAGGAATATGAACTTCGGTCTCCTAAAAAGAAAGCGCGGTGACCTCAATACAAACATGTCCAACATGCCTTCATCACAACTCACACGGGATAAGGACGTCCAGACCCAGTGTCGACCGGAAAGAGGAGCAACCTCACATCGTTCCCCTGACTAGATGACAGACATCAAGGCTGATACACCCGGGTCCCTGGGTCCTGGGGTGAGAGGTCTCAGCTTGGCTGTCCCTGTGCCGCCTCATTGCGATGCAATGCTGCTATTTCGATCATGCTGATGATTGATGATGATATTTTTGGACCAGGGGCGCCGCAACTGGCTGCAGGACAAGACCGGCAACCTAAGATCTAAGAACTAAGAAGATAGATTTATCTCTCGATGTTGGACTTCACAACCCTAATCCATGCTCATCAGTCCACCAGCCAGCACAAGAGTTAATGAACATCAGGAACACTGAATTACTTGCGTTATTGGAATTTCTAATATACTATATGCCATTTTGCACTTTTCTGATCAAAGTGAATAATGCAATTACGTTTATCAGTCCTATATCTTGAGAAATAAAACAATTTCAAGCGGCATCATGTAATGGATACTAACCTACCTTACGTTCCAACTTATTCCGATTTGATGTAAATGAGTAGGAATATGTTATGAAACGATACAAACTTTGTGGAGATCGATGATTCAAACTGTATCAAAATACCTATAGTTACCGAGCGGACGCGAGGTCCCCGTACATGACCCGAGCTACGTATGCTTTTTTCACCTTCACCCTACAGGGGGGTGGGGGGGGGGGGGCTGACAGCCCCCCTGTTAACTTCCAAACCAAGCACCTAGGCAATGCGGTAAAAACCAGCATGTTGCCTGTCATGAGAGGAATATAACAGTATGCGATTATCAGGTTTCCAGGTCAAAAACGGGGGTGACCTCCCAGGTCAAATGAAATGACCTCGGATTTACCCGGTCCAGTACAGTGATTTTGCTCTTCAGAAAACCTCACAATTATGAAATTTTCAATGTAAATAAAAAGGCATGTTCCTAGACCAGTTTTGGCTCGGAAATACAGAAAAGGTATTTATTTGTTTCGTATCTTGTCTCACAAAAGTAAAAAATTATTAAAATATGGACGTCATGAGTTTTATCACTTAGGAGCTATCACTCAGTCACAATGAAGATATTGCTTTAAATTGGTATGGGTATTGTCCATACTCAGTTCTCTCCACATATATTCCGTTTTTAACCTCTTTGAATATTTTGATTTTGTGGGGATTGAAAAAAAAAAGTTTTTTATTTATTTATTTTAGGGATCAAAAAACTCAAATTTGGTGAAATCCGATATGTCCATTATTAAAGAGAATGCTTTTTGTATCTTTGTGTGCGTTGTGTTTGTAATTGCCTTTACAATCTTTTTTCTACCATTTTGTAAAATTTATCGTTTTTTTTCTTCTCACCAACAGACGTCATCAAAACATGATTATCTCCCAGACTGCTAAACCAATTTTCAATTCAATTTCTACAGCATCGTAAATTGTTTGTAA
Organism: Chirona hameri; assembly: GCA_036785665.1. Classification (NCBI taxonomy): domain Eukaryota; kingdom Metazoa; phylum Arthropoda; class Thecostraca; order Balanomorpha; family Balanidae; genus Chirona; species Chirona hameri. The sequence continues at coordinate 4,395 of JAXIVJ010008007.1, read as the reverse complement.
ACTCAGCTACCGAACATTTCAGGCAAGATCGCTTTATGTGTAAAAAGTTATTTAAGAAAACCCTCAGGGGGACCTGTCAGCCCCCCCCCCCCCGTAGGCGAGGGTTAAATCATGCCATGCTTTGAATGGGACGGTCGAGCAGGGCGATCCAATGCAGACGCCTTCCGGTAATACCGTCATATTTGGTGTGTGGGTATCCGAAAAACTTGTCGCCCATAAAATATGCAATTGAGCTTTATTGTTGTTTCATCAGGCGAGCAAACATGAAACTGTCCTATTCTGACATTTATGCTGACTCCACTTTTCCTTATTCATTTATGCTAGCATGCAGACGCTGGGAGCTTTTGGCATCCTGTCGTCTGTTTATTTATGAATGTAGTGTATGCACTGAGTTATACTGCGTACATTGTGTGCTATTGGTAAGCGTAGGTGTATGATACATGTATCAAACACCTACACTACGAGGATCCTCAGTAATATTTCATATATGGAGGTATTCACGTAATGCATGTATGCATACGTGAATGCCTCCATATATGAAATATTACTGAGATAGAGATCTGTTCGCTTTGTGTCTGTGTGTCAGCATGAGTCGTATTACCTGCTTTTTACACGTTTATCTGCTTACCCATAAGATCATATCGTATTTTATACTGATGATGTAATTTAAAGTCAAATCATAACACTATCATATTGAAATCACTTGAAGCCAATTTGTAGTGAGTAATATTAACGACTAGCACAAGTTACAACTTGGATTGTTACAATTTATATGATATCGGAGCTATTAGCAAAGACTCGTAGGCTAAACAAGTATACACAAAAGCTATTCGGTATGTCAACCAAATTGTCTATAATGCAACTCATATTGAAAATACCTCAACGTGCAGTGCATATCCTGCTATATGTTTCGCTCTACTGAGCTGGTTCCATGAATGTTGTCACAATGCATCCTGGAGTAGCCGGGCCTGGTGGCCGGATACCCCCCAGCTCGGCAGGTATATATATATGCTGCACACACGAGTCCGGCCCCGCGCGGCGCGTCCCGTTTGCCCGCGCGGTGTGTAACGTCGGAGCTGCCGGCTCCTCTCCAGTGGCACACCGGCCGCGGCATCGTGACTGGAGCATCCCGCTCCAGGATGCATTTGATGCGGCCCTAATCGTGCCAACACAATCCAATTCCGACTAAATCAGATCATCTGCTGCCAGCGTGCCGGCCGGCCATCCGCTCAGCGGAAGGTGCTCTGGAAAAGTGTCGCCGTCTGCAGCGCCGATCTGTGTCCGGGCATTGACCAGCTTCGGTAACTGAGGTTGTGGAGAATGCTCCCAACTACTGTTTTCCGTAATGTAAATACGGATGCTCCAAGGAGCGCCAACAATGCTCCAGAGCGCCATGACGTTTAGTTCTCTAAATTATGCGTGGATTGAATTGCGTCCATTCGAATAGTTGATGTTGAATGCAAGTATAGAGACCTTATTCGGGAACATGCAACTAGTATATCCGTGCTTTTTCAGAGTCCGTCGCAATAAATGAGTAGAGGCGGTAGAAGACAATTGCATGCTGAATATTCTGCACGTCTGTTCGTCTTTATATTACCTTGCCTTATCGCAATTTACTTAGTTAATTAGTTTTACATAAGATTCTGACGTTTATATTGCGTTATTCAACATGGGATATAACAATGAATATCCTGAGAGTTAGAGGCAAGCCTGATAACCTCATAAGAAGACATGGATAAGACGAAGTGTAAGCTGGATAAAGTATGTAGTATAAGCCAAGGAAGACGAGTTAAAGCTGGCATTTATGGCTATTGAGCAAAGTCCTAATACTCTTAACTGAGTGACTGGAAGGATATTTGGGAAAGTTTGGAATCCAAGCGAGCCAGCGGAACCTGGCGCCATCCCGAGGGGAAAACCTCGAAATGACCGTGGATTCACGCACAATAGGTAAATTTAATGGTTCAATCTTACAGACTCTCTGATATGCAACGTTTACACTTTACGCAGTAATACTCGTCAACAATTTGTTTTCTTCAAAATAACAAGAATTTGTGTGAGTCGAATGGCAAACGGTATTTGTATGAACACTACTCAAATGGCCGATATTTTCCTCATATATATATATATATTTTCAAGATTCCGATATTTTCATATTTGTATTGTATTGTATTGTATAATAACGAACAATCCACACGATGTGGTTTTAACAGTTCTGAGTCAATAAAGAGATAAACGATGGGATAGACATGACATAGTAAAACATGCGCACATATACACAGTACGTCCCACCGAGATCGTACAAAATCAGACATTTGCTGGCAGAGTCGGCGCTTCAGCTGTCCTTTTAAATGTCTGACAGACAATCGTTGAACTCGCAGTGGGCAGCTCGTTCATGCCAAGCGCGCGCGGTAGGCAAGCGCCTCTTGCCAGTCTCCGTCCTTACCGCGGTAGGAATAGCAGCCAGTCCTGCCTAGTGGGCCGCGAGTGGGCAGGCCTGTCACAGTGGGCACGAATATCTCGGCGAGACTCTCCGGCTTAGCGGTGCGGCGGACTTTGTGGAGAAGGCCATGATCATATGCTGCCGATATTCACGGGCATGAAACGTGCGAAATAATAAGCGAAATACTATGTATTACACCGCGAGCGAGTATAAATATGCAGTTATCGACGAGCGAGCGAGCCGTTTAACGCATCATTGTACTCGCGAATGGTGTAATAATTTTTCCCACGCGCTACGCTAACAACATCAGAACCAGTAGTGGTTATATTTTCGCATTCCTAGCTCCAACTTTGTTTACTACCAATAGTATATTGGTGTAATATAAAACAAATTTGCCCATATTACTAAGAATCGGTCGAATGTTCGACTAACGTCCTCACCCCTGAAGATTTCACAGCCGTGGATTATCAGTTGATATTCACCATATGGTGATTCAATTCGGAGTAAATGACGGTCGGGTAAAAAATAGCTTAATCGTGATTCAATGGCAAAGGAGAGATATCGGCGTGGGAAATATACTTAATGGACGAGCGCCTGCAAAATATTTGTTATTTGACGAGCGAAGGCGAGTTCAATAAGCAATCTTTCAGGCGCGAGTCCATTAAATATTGATCATACAACTGTCGCCGATCTAATATCCAATAATGCATGACTAAATATGGTATGATCCAATGGATCCATATAACAAAAGTGGTTATTGGATCCTGAGAGTCCATTATCACTTCCGGTGTTTTTCCATTGGCCTTCAGCATTACATCATAAAGTATAAACAGATGCATTTATTGGTAACATATGTGTAACACGTGCTGAATAGGAACAGTCTCTCAGTTCCATGATAATTCGACGTATAAGCATAAGACACAGTATGAGCCATCACGCACAGGAAGCAGGTCTCCAAATGAGAAGAAAGTTAACAATCTTGGGAAATATCGTTCGAAAGCTGGAAAGTCCACTTCTGGGAAGTCCCGTAGATTTTGATTCCGTTGTTTCTTGGCAAAACGCCAATGCTACATACTCAGACTCCAGTGAAATGCAGGCATGACTCGACAATATGTAAACTGCAAGCCACACATGGTCTTTGTTATATAGATGACAAGCTTTGACAATGCACGAAACGCAGTATCTTTGCATGTTTTCTGAAATTATCTCAGTATAGCCTAATATTGGGATGACTCAGATAACATTGTATAGATTGATGAGTATTACACTAGTTTTACTTCCATTGTTTATGTTGATCTCGTTTCTAGGACATGCAATGTGCTGCTGTAGTAAGGCATGTGCATGAAGTTTTTTCGCGTTTTGATTTTATCATACAAATGAGCATACAATGACGTGAAGCCACCACTGCAGATACAGCCGATATACAAATTCCCCTAGTGTTACAGAATTTGACCATGACATGTCATTTATTTCTTCAAACATGAATAACAGCCAACCATTGAATTATAACATAACAGACCAAGTCTCACAGTAAGCTTTAGTTGGTCAAATAGGGCGTGCATCAACAAGGCCCAAGATGCACAGATTTCGAGCAAGCATGGCATCCCATGTCAGCTTAGTTAGTAGCGATTGGCGATAACTCAGCTTGACTTAGGTTGGACTCATGTTTGCAGCGGCCACATCATTAGGGTTTGATCTGTCCGAAAATGGTAATAATCACCAGATATGGACATATTGCCATCTCTGAACCATGTCCTATTAAACAAGCGCCCACAAACGCCGCGTATTTCTTTTGCACGCTTCTATGCATGACACATAAATACATTATTTCTACTGCTAGTTGTGGTAATATTGTATACAGAAAATGTGATGCTGTTCATGCAACCATGGCGTTGAAGAGAAAGCTTAACTTTACAAAATATTTCATTCCAAATAATATCATGTAATGATATAAG